>CM038214.1:375556473-375652902 GCA_021442155.1 Cymbidium sinense | reverse complement strand
TAGGCAGGCACAGTTGATAGTGATGTTCTATCATTAAGTCTTGCTTGGCCCATTCATAGGGTTTATGTTTATTTCTTTAATTTATTTAGCTACTTTAGGTTTAGGTTTAGGGTTTGGGATTTAGGGTTAGGGTTTAGGGTTTAAGGTTTAGGGTTTTAGGTTTAGGGCTTAAGGTTTATGATTTAGGGTTAGTTTAGGGTTTAGGGTTTTTTAGGTTTTAGGGTTTAGGGTTTTAGTTTTAAGGTTTAAGGATGTAGGATAAAGGTTGTAGCTTTAGAGTTTATGGTTTAGGGTTAGTTTTAAGGTTTAGTGTTTAGGGTCTCAGATTTAGGGTTTAGGTTTTGTTAAAATTAAGTAAACTAGTACATTTAGGTTTATTTAGTTTATTTTTTTATTTTAGTTTCTTTTAATTTATTATTTTTATTACATTTATTTTTATTTTTCTTTAGTTTAGTTTATTTATTTTTGTTTAGGTTTTTTATTTTAGTTATTTTTAGGTTTATGTTTGTTTTTTAACTTAGTTTTATTTTTATTTTATTTTTTAGGTTTAGGTTTTATTTTTTATTTTTAGGTTTAGGTTTTTATTTTATTTTTTTAGGTTTAGGTTTTAGGTTTTTATTTTTGGTTTATTTTTATTTCTTATTTTTCTTCAAGTTTAGGTTTATTTTTAGTTTATATTATTTTATTTAGTTTATGTTTAAGTTTAGGTTAGCTTATTTTAGGTTTAGGTTTAGGTTTTATTTATTTTAGTTTATTTTGTTTTAGTTTAGGTCAAAATTTGTTTTATTTTATTTATTTTAATTTTATTTTAGGTTTAGGTTTTTCTGTAGTTTAGGGTTTAGGTTTTATTTTTTATTTATTTTTAGGTTTATTTTTTAGGTTTAGGTTTTTATTTAGTTTTTATTCTAATTTATTTTAGCTATATTTGTTTTATTTTACATTTAATTTTTATTTTATTTAGGTTTTTTATTCTTAGGTTTATTTTATTTTTAAATTTAGTTTAGGTTTTTTTATTTCATTTTACTTTATTTTTATTTTATTTTATTTTTAGGTTTTGGTTTAGGATTTAGTTTAGATTTTAATTTATTTTATTTTATTTAGGTTTTGGTTTTTTTATTTATTTTAATTTTAGGTTTTGGTTTAGTGTAGGTTTAGGTTTTTAGGTTTTTAGGGTTTAGGGATTATGGTTTAGGGTTTAGGGTTTAGGTTTGTAGTTTTTAGGTATTAGGATTTAAGGTTAACGGTTTAGGGTTTACGGTGGGTTTAGGGTTTTGGCTTTAGTGTTTAGGATTTAGGGTTTTAAGGCTTAGGGTTTCGAGTTTAGGGTTTTAGGTTTATGGTTTAGCGTTTAAGGTTTAGGGTTAGTTTTAGGATTTATTTAGGGTTAGGATTTTTTTATATATATTTTTAAATTAAATAAACTCATAGGTTTAGGTTTATTCAGTTTATTTTTTATTCATTTTAGTTTATTTTATTTTTATTTTTATTTAGGTTTATTTTTATTTTTATTTAGTTTAGTTTATTTATTTAAGGTTTCTATATTTTTGCTTAGGTTATTTATTTTAGTTTATTTTTTATGTTTTGGTTTAGGCTTATTTTTTTAGTTTAGTTTTAATTTTATTTTACTTTTTTTTGCTTTGGTTATATTTTTTATTTTTAGGTTTAGGGTTAGGTTTTTATGTTATTTTTTTAGGTTTAGGTTTTAGGATTTTATTTTATGTTTATTGTTGGCTTAGTGAGCCTTATGGTCAATTCGATCAATTTTGATGATAACAAACGAATGCTTGGATCTTCTAATGAATGTTTTTATGTGTTTCAGATATATAAATTGCTAATTACATATCCAATACATTTCATAATATGTTTGAGGAAATTGCAAGAGTAGAAGAATGAAAGATAGATCAAATTGGATAATGTGAAGCTCAAAATATAATATTTTAGGTTATATGCATTTATTCATTGGCATGAATCAATTTGCTCACAACTTAACATATTATTTTAATAAGCTAAATTTATATAAATCTCTATCTAATTAACATTCAATTATATGTATCATACATAGCATTTGAATTGTCAAAATAATAAATAATAATGACTATTAAGTGTAATTATTTTATTTACTTAATATAATTAATTATTTTAATTTAATATGATGGTTATATGATAACTAACATATATATGATTATATATAAATTATATCATATTATTTAAATGTCACATGTCAAAATTAACAAAAATATATGAAATTTTGTATTTTAGCCAAAGTCATTTTAGAATCAAGGAATTTATATCTGATTTCATCTCCAATAGATTCCTTAGATTTTTTTTCCTTTAATTTGATAGGTCACATGACCCACGTTTGATTAAAATTGAATTTATTATGACTTTTCAAACATTAGCTCATTTTAATAATGAATACATGCTACATGCTTTGAATATATTAAGTGCCATATTTGATTATTTTTTACTTTCCCATGTGAATAGCTGAATTTTGGCTGCTTAAATTTAATATTTGTTTATTATAAATTATATTTTTATTGAATATTAACGTATTAGATGATAGCATGAGGTTAGAATAATATATTTTTTTAAAATAATTCAAAATGACCTTCTTGCCTATAAATAGCCCTCATTCTCTTCATGAAAGTATTCCTCATTTCAAATTCAAAATCCCTCCAGAAAATCTAAGAGAAAATTTATTAGATTTTCCTTCCAAGTGTTCTCCAATTATTGCAAGATCAAATCCTTGGTTTGGAAACTTCAACATCTTCAACTAAGCAAGCTTTCTAAAATTACTTGAGTTTGTTTTCTTGATATTAATCCTTTTTAGTTGTTCATGCTATTTTCACCATCTATTTAATCTTTCCAATTTATACTTTTTGGTGGATTAGTCTTTGGACATTGTTTTTCACATCTAAGTTTCTCAATTATCTTTTGTCAAAAACTCTTGTGATAGTTTGTAGGATCTATTTCAACTTGTTGAAATTTTAACTTCCTACAAATTTCTTTTGGTTTCACGAAATATTTCTTCATTAATCTCATTTTGAAAGGTCATTTATTCTGAGATCTATTTTAGAAGTATATTTTAAGCATTTCAAATTAAATTATTATGCTGAAATTATTTTCATATTTGCTAGATCTCACTTTTTAATTAAAAGCTTACTAGCCTACTTAGATCTATCATATACTCATTTTATTTAAGTATTTTGTGATAATTAGCTTTAATTGAAAGAATCTTTTTTGGTTAAAATAAAACAAATTATTCCTTGTTGAAATTTATTTTATTGTGCAAAAGAACATTGTGAATTTATTTTGAAATAATTTTTATATTAGTCTACAAATTGTAATAACATAAACATCTTAGTAAGATCACTTTAAGACATTTATTTTATTATTTCTTATCAATATTAAGTGAGCATTTTATCTTGCCAAAATTTTTTAAGTGATCATTTGTAAGTTGTGAGATCATTTTTTGAATCGGATAGCTTGGTATATTTGTGAGAGATTTATTTTATCAAAATTTATTACTTTGTATTTTTCTTTTTATGCTGTAAAATTTATGTTAGGGTTGTACTCACCCTTTTGTAGGAGAGTACATATTATTAGTGGTTACTCAGTTATTGGAGAGTACTATTTGTAGGCGGTTTGGGGTTTCGAACCACATAAATTATTATGCCTATTGTCTCTCTTTACTTTATGATACTTTTATTTTTGCTGCATTAAGAAATGTATCTTATCATTATAAAATCAAAAATTAATTTTCTACTAAAACTTAAAATTTAAGATTTAACTTTTAAAATTTTAATATGTACAATTCCACCCTCCTTCTTGGGTGCTATAGTGTCTCACATTTATTTTTAGGTTCTATATTTTAGTTAGGTTTATTTTAGTTTTTTTTTATTTTATTTAGGGTTTAGGTTTAGGATTAGTTTAGTTTATTTTTAGGGTTAGGTTTAGGTTTTATTTATTTTAGTTTAGTTTATTTAACTTTTGGTTAGGTTTATTTTATTTTATTTTAGGTTTAGTTTTTTTTTAGTTTAGGGTTTAGGTTTATATTTTTATTTATTTCTATGTTTATTTTTTAGGATTAGGTTTTATTTTATTTTATTTTAGTTTATTTTATTTTTTATTTTATGTTTAGTTTTATTTTATTTAGATTTTTATTTTTTTAGTTTAGTTTATGTTTTTTATTTTATTTTAGTTTAGTTTTTAATTTTTTTTTTTTTTTTTTAGGTTTAGGTTTAGGTTTAGGTTTAGGTTTTAGTTTAGGTTTTTATTTTATTTTATTTTTGTATATTATTTTCATTTAGGTTTCTTTAATTTTTTTTTTTGAGGCTTTATTTAGTTTAGCTTTAGGTTTTAGCTTTTTAGGTTTTATGGTTTAAGGTTTAGGGTTAGAGTTAAGGGTTTTTGTGTTTTGGGTTTAGGATTTAGGGTTTAGGTTTTAGGTTTAGGGTTTTTAGGGTTTAGGTTTTAGGTTTTAGGTTTTAGGTCTAGGGTTTAAGTTTTAGTTTGGGGTAAGGTTTTTTGGATTTTTTTCAAGAGAGAAAAAATTTAGATTCAACATTTCTTCTTTTTAAATTCATCAACCAAGTAACACACCAAGTTTTCTAAGACACAAGTGATGACATAGATAAAAAATGAGCACACATAGGACAAATAAAAAAACCATTTATTTTTTATTTTTAGGCTTGGGTTTTTATTTTATTTTATAAGGTTTAGGTTTTAGATTTTTTTTTAGGTTTTTTTTAGGTTTAGTTTTATCTTTAGTTTATTATATTTTATTTAGTTTAGGGTTTAAGTTTAGTTTATTTTAGGTTTAAGTTTAGGTTTTATTTATTTTAGTTTAGTTTATTTTATTGTAGGATTATGTTTATTTTATTATTTATTTTAGGTTTAGTTTTTTTTTAGTTTAGCATTTAGGTTTAATTTCTTGTTTATGTTTATGTTTTATTTTTAGGCTTTTTATTAGGTTTAGGTTTTATTTAGTTTTTTATTTTATATTATTTTAGGTTTATTTTATTTTATTTTATTTAGTTTTTTTTTAGGTTTTTTATTTTTAGGTTTATCTTATTTAGTTTTTTATTTTCTTTTATTTTATTTTATAGTTTAGGTTTAGGTTTAGGTTTAGGTTTTAGTTTAGGTTTTATTTATTTATTTTATTTTTAGTTTTTATTTAGTTTAGGTTTATGTTTTTAGGTTTTAGTCTTTTAGGATTTAGGGTTTTGGGGTTTTGGGTTTATTTAAGGTTGTAAGTTTTAGGGTATAGGGTTTAGAGTTTAGAGTTAGTGTTTAGCATTTAGGGTTTAGGGTTTAGTGTTCAGGCTTTAGGCTTTAGGGTTTTTAGGGTTTAGGGTTTAGGGTTCAGGGTTTTGGGTTTTGGGTTTTGGGTTTGGGGTTTGGTGGGTTTAAGGTTTTAGGGTTTAGGGTTTAAGGTTTATTGTAGTATGTTTAGGGTTTAGGGTTCTAGGTTTAGGGTTAGGGTTTTTTTTTAAAAAAATTAGGGTTTAGGTTTTAGGTTTAGGGTTCAGGCTTTCGTTTAGGTTTATTTTTAAATTAAGAAAACATGTAGGTTTAGGTTTTTTTAGTTTATTTTTTTGGTTTAGGGTTTAGGGTTAGCTTAAGGTTTAGGTTTTTTTTTTAAAAAAAATTAAAAAGGTTAAGTAAACCGATAGGTTTAGGTTTATATAGTTTATCTTTTATTTATTTTAGGTTATTTTATTTTTAATTTCTATTTATGTCTTTTTTTAGTTTAGTTTATTTATTTTAGGTTTATATATTTTAGTTTAGGTTTTTTATTTTAGTTTATTTTTTAGGTTTAGGTTTAAGTTTATATTTTTGTTGAGTTATTATTATTATTTTTTCCATTTTTTTTAGGTTTAGGTTTTATTTTTTCTCTTTAATTTAGCTTTAGGTTTTTATTTTATTTTTTTTAGGTTTTGGGTTTTTGGTTTTTATTTTAGGTTTATTTTTAGGTTTAGGTTTATTTTTAGTTTATTTTATTTTATTTAGTTTATGCTTAGGTTATATTTGTTTTAGTTTAATCTATTTTAGTTTAGGTTTAAGTTTATTTTATTTTGTTTATTTTATTTTATTTTAGGTTTAGGTTTTATTTTAGGTATTTATTTTATTTTATTTTTTTATTTTATTTAAGTTTAGGTTTTTTTATTTATTTTATTTTTAGGTTTTATTTAGGTTTTAGTTTTTAGGTGTTTAGGATTTTGGGTTTAGGGTTTAGGGTTTAGGGTTTTTGGGTTTAGGGTTTAGGGTTAGAGTTTAGGGATTAGGGTTTAGGGTTTAGTGTTTAAGCTTTAGGGTTTAGGATTTACAATTTAACCAACCATTCATGGAATACCTAAGTAAAGTTAAACTACCTCAAGAGAAGTCCCAAGCCTATTAGATGAACTAGAGAGTACTTTCCTACACTCTTGTGGATGGTGTCTAGTACCGGTGGTCTTTCGAACATATATGGTTACATTATTTAGACAAGCACAAATCCTGTAAGATTGTGACCATGGTACACTCTGGATTATCGGCAACCGATCAAGATCAAGAGAGGATACCGCCATCGATGATCAAAGATTGCATGGATCCATGCCACCATTGTCAAATACCGCGTGGTCTACAAACCACCCAACATTCTACATCCTTCATTGGCCTCATGGACATTCGAGGTGTTAGGTACCGACATAGTGGTCGATTGATCCTCCTTCTTTTAAGGGTCATCGTTCATCTTAGATGCTCGACTACTTTTTCAAATGAGTGAAGGCAATTAGCTCAAAGAGTTCACAAAGAATTTTAGGAACCATATCACATATAGGTTTGAGGGATTAATTATATCGATAATGGTGTCAGAAACCGAGATCAACAACTTTGCCTAGAGACACAAGAGATTGATCAACTACCCGAAGGAAAATGGCTTAGCAGAAGCCTTCAACAAAACTATCATCCAAATACTAAAGAAGATACTCGACAACAATAAGCGATAGTGGCATGAGAAGTTAGTCAAATCCTTGTGGGCCTATCGAATCACATATAGAACTCCAACTCAGTCTACTCCTTTCTCCTCAGTGTATGGTTCCAAAGCTATTCTACCATTATAATTCAAACTCCCATCACTAAGGATAGCTGTGGGTAGCAAGATCACAATAGAGTAGAACGCCAAGTTGTGGTTAGAAGAGCTTGAAGGTTTGGAGGAGAGATGCTTGCAAGCTTGCTAAAACCTCGAGTTGTACAAAGCCAAAATGATTCAAGCTCACAACAAGTTGGTCTGTCCAAGAGCTTTTCAAGTAAGAGAGCTTATTTTAGTTCTAGGGAGACCGATTGTTTCCCATCATAAGATGGGAGGAAAGTTTGAACCCACTTGGGAAGGCCTTTTGCCATAGAGAAGGCATACTAAGGAGGATATTATCAATTTATTAATCATAAGGGAGCTAATGCTTCCAATCAATAGGCTTTACTTAAAGAAATATTATAAATCATGTTATAAAATAATTATCATCAATGAAAATTCTAATTCAAATTAAATCTCTTCCAAGTTGAAAGTATTCTTGTTTGCGAATCTTCCATGATATGTTTAGGATAGGTGTAAGGAACGGCAACATCTATCCTTCATCAACATAACACAAAACTACACACAAACATATAAAATAAATACATATTTTTATATCGGGCTACTCAGAGTTAAGATAACGCCCCTAGTGGCACTCACTTAGTAGCTGCTCTAGGTTGGGATGACATGCTACCCTACTATTGTGTCACCCCAGTGGTCTTCTTACTTTAGTGGATGTAAGTATGCTATGCATTCTTTCCTCACTTAGCTACTACACATCGATGAGCACCTTGTTAATTTTGTAGGCATTACTGCGTGGCTGATATGCTACCTCATGTTGGCTTCATTTAAGAGGATGTGAGTTCTTACACTTTCTTCCCTTTGTACACTAGGTTGAGTATATTTAAGGTTTAGGATAAGTCCCCTAGTCATCTTCCATCGAGGTTTAGGATAAGTCCTTCATTGGGGTTCCCGCTTAGTAGTCTCTTTAGGTTAGATAGCATGTCCTTGTTGTTTATTTTGATGATCAATTCCACTTAGAAAGTTGTAAGTCTACATGCTTTCTTTCCATATTGATCGTTGCATCGGGGTACCTTAGGTTAGTTTGTTCTCACTATGTTGATGGATACACCACTCATGCTTACGAATACACCCTAGGTTGGTTGGTTCTCGCACCTTAAGATACATCAGTCAAGGTAGATATAAGTCTACTATGCTTTCTCCTTGAGTTTTCCATCATACACCTATAGGCTTTCTTTTCTAGGGCTCAGATAGCCCAGCGGCCGGGCACTATATTTAGGTCACATCCTTTGCGACCCAATTTAGACATTACCCAAGTTACTATCAGTTAGATAGTTCCCCATTCTAGTAACCCCTGGTTGGAAAATGTCCATGGATGTAATTCTCCCTTGGTCCAATAAATCTAAGATAGGTCAAGTAGCATTGCCCCTTCTAGTGTGGTCCTCACACAACAGGTCCATGCAAACATTTAAAATATATATATATATATATATATATATATATATATTATATATATTCACTTGTTCATTAGCAACCCTAGTACCTTTTCCTAAGTAGGTATCCTATCTTTAAGGCAGTGTCAGCAAAACTCCCTATACAAAACACCTGCAACCCTTGAGTTAATATAAGTCCCCAGAGGCAATCACTCAATAGTCACCCCTATGTTGGGTTTAATTTATTGTGTTACCAACAGGTCATCCTAACGATTGTTCCCTACTTTGGAAGATGTAAGTCTGTTATTCCTTCTAGCTAGCACAACTGTTGCACCCCAAAAGGCAACCCCTTAGGTTTGCTAGCTCTACCCCATGGCTAATAGACTATCCCTTTGGATTTGCAAATCAGATAGAACAAATCTAATATATCCCTTCTCTGGGTCCATTGTCACACATGGTCCATAAATTAAATCAAATTTGGTGAGCTCACATCCCTAGCGGATATGCCCTCAATTCAAAATCAAACTAAACCAAACAATCCATATCAAATCACATGAAATGAAGAGAAAATTAATTTTGACTTTTTTGTGTTGACATAAGCCCCAAGCGGCTTTCACTCAGTAGTCACCCCAGGTAAGGTTCAATTTATTATGCATCCAATAGGTCACCCCAGCGATTGTTCCTCGCTTTGGAAGATGTAAGTATGCTACGACTTCTTCCTATTGTAGCACTGCAAGGTAACACCTTAAGTTGGCTAACTACCCCATACGTAGATTATCCTTTTGGATTTGTAAACCTAAGGTATGTTAAGGCTGATATAGTCCCTTCTCAGTGGGTCCATCGCACACCGATAGGGTCCATAAATTAACTCATATTAAATTAAACACAATCTAATTTTCCCCAGTAGAGTTAAATCACACCCTTCTCTCTAGTGGAGCCCCAAATCATATATAAATAAGTCAAAGAAATAAATTAAATTCAAAACCAACCTCCCTGAAGCTAAATTAAACCAACTCCCCAAAGAGTCTAAAATTAAAGAAATCCCAAACTCTTATCCTGAGATACATCCCCAAATAGATCTATGAAATCAAACATAAATCCCAATCCCCGGGATAGCGAACCGCTTCCCTAATTGAAGTTTTGCATCCCTGGACTTGAGCCCATATCCCTAGTAGATATTCCTCCACATCAATTAAAACAAAAATAATTAAAGTCAATTCAATCTTAATCCTCGATGGATTATAGATTCATATCCCCATCTTTTTCCATAAATAATATAATCAAATCAAATTCAAACTTTATCCCTAGTAGATTTCCTTCTTCTATTCCTTCCACATATACCCCTCACATGTTATGTCTAGTGCATCTGTGATCCCCTAGCGAATCTCCCTCCATGTCCTTGACATGAATTCTCATCAAATCTTATTTCTTCTCTTATGCATACCTTTAATACTTCACCAAAAGCCTAACAATGTATTCATTCAAATTACATCATCTTAACATTGTAATCAACATTTTATGAATTGTGATGGTACAAGCTTAAACTAACTATACAATATAATGTTAAACATATTATAATGTGAATTAACACACTATATTATATTATAATATATGATGTTATATTATAATTTTCTATAATATAATATATTGTCTAACATTACACCTCATTAGAATCACTTAAAAGGAACAAATAATAAACGTTTCTCAAAATATGAATAATGTTCATTTTGGATGTAAAATTGTTAATTTTCAATTAGAAATGGTATAAAATAGCATAATTTTGGTGTTGCTTCTTGGTGTGTGCCATGGATTTGGCCAAATTCTTCATCTCAACCTTCAAATTAACATTTTTGTGAGTTTTGACCCAATGTTTTTAACAGTAAAACATACTAAAATGTATTGTTACTAACACACCACCACATTCATATATATGTGAAGTTGTATTTTTATGTACATTATATTTTAATATGCTTTCATATAATATATATTATCTTACATTACACCTTAAAATGAATCACTTTAAGCAAAAAATTTATAAAATTTGGTTGAAAAAAGAACATTTATTTTGGTTTGAAAATACGATTCTTTTGACTAAATGACACACCATAGCACACCCCCAATGGTGTTCCCTAAAGCTTACCTTAAAATTGTCCAAATCTCATCATCTCAACCTATAAATTACTTTTTTTATGAATTATACCAATACAAACTCTACTACATCATACTATAACAAACTAAAATATGCTAAATAATAAGTCGTAATGCACAATAGTATGCTATAATGCATGATGCTACATTATGTTATGACATCCTATATTATAATACACTATAACATATTATATTATATTATATTATATTATATTATTATATCACATTGCAAGGGATTGCATAAGAAAAATATCATAAAATTAGTCTAAATAATAAAAATTTTTATATTTTAGTCATATCACTTACATATTTTAAATTGAAACAATATATTATGAAGCCATGCTCTACCTATTATGAATTTGGCAAAAATTCCACCATTTTAAAGTCTAAATCAACATTTTTAAAAATAATTCTAGTGTAGGCTCGACTGCATGATTGTAAAATACTAAAAGAATTTATATTGCACAAAAGAATACATTATGAAATATGATGCTATACAATGCTACAACATATAATATTTATTTTGAACATAAAACTTACTTTTTAGACTACAAGTGGCATAGCACACCTTTGGTACTAAAACCTAATTCCACTTCTAATTTAAGAAATTTCATCATCTAATTTATTAAATCAATATTTTAATGATTTATATTAATATAGACTATAGAGCACAATACCATAATATACCAACACATTTCAAAGCATCTTATAACATCCAAAAAGACATCACTACATGCTTATATCATGCTACATTATACTATAATATATGGTATTATAATATGATTTAAGGTATTCAAATAATCAAGTGAAAGTCTCTTGATGACATTTTTCTAGCAACCACAACTATGTTAGGATTAGGTCATTCAGATCTACTAATGACATATTTATTAAGGTTTAGGGTTTAGGGTTTAGGGTTAGGGTTTAGGTTAGTTTAGTTTAGGTTGTTTAGGGTTTAGGTTTGGTTTAGGTTTTTTAGTTTGGTTTAGTTTTAGTTTTAGGTTTAGGTTTGGTTTAGGGTTTAGGGTTTAGTTTAGGTTTAGGTTTAGGTTTAGGTTTTAGGTTTACGTTTAGGTTTAGGGTTTAGGTTTAGGTTTATGTTTAGGGTTTAGGTTTAGGGTTTTAGGTTTATTTAGTTTAGTTTTAATTTTAGGTTTAGGTTTAGTTTAAAATTTTTTTAGTTTAGGTTTAGATTTTATTTAGTTTAATTTAGGGTTTAAGGTTTTTTAGGTTTAGGTTTGTTTATGGTTTAGATTTAAATGGTTTAGGTTTAGGTTTAGGTTTATCAATTTAGGGTTTAGGTTTAGTTTATTAAAGGTTTATAATTTAGATTGGGTTTATTTAAAATTATATTAACATTTATTTCAAGTTTAATTTTGTTTACAATAGTTTAGTACATATGACCATCTCATATCCAGATCTCTATCTCTACTCTATTCTAGACAATTCCATCATAGATCATCATTCTATTTCTAGTTCTCATCAACACCTCAGTAGTGGGATCATCATATCGATCTCTTCCTGCCACCACCCATGTAACCTCCATTCTTCGCCTCATCCATTTTGCCATATCCACCATCACCTCCCCACCATCTATGATGTCGCGGCCTACCCTCTCCTCCACCATCGATCTAGAGCCTAGTTAGTGATGTTCTTGCCTTCAAGGTTACCTAATCTTAGGGTTTAGGTTTAGGTTTAGTTTAGGGTTTGGGGTTAGTTTAGGGTTTTTGGTTTAAGGTTTGGTGTTTAAGGTTTAGGGTTGTATGCTTTAGAGTTTAGGGTTTAGGGTTTAGGGTTTAGGGTTTAGGGTTTTAGGGTATAGGGTTGTAGGTTTAGGGTTTTAAGTTTAGGGTTGTAGGTTTAGAGTTAGTTTTAGGATTTAGGGTTTAGTATTTTTTTTTTAATTAAGTAAACCGATAGGTTTAAGTTTATTTAGTTTATTTTTTATTTATTTGATTTTATTTTGGTTTATTTTATTTTATAATTTTATTTAGGTTTATTTTTTTATTTTTATTAACTTTAATTTATTTATTTTTTGTTTATTTATTTTAATTTAGGTTTTTTAGTTTAGTTTCTTTTTTAGGTTTATTTTTTTAAGTTTTATTTTATATTTTTTTATTTTTGGCTTTATTTTCTATTTTTAGGTTTAGGTTTTTGTTTTATTTTTTTAGGTTTAGGTTTTATGTTCTTATCTTAGGTTTATTTTTAGGTTTTATTTTTTCATTTAAGTTTAGGCTTATTTTGTTTATTTTATTTTATCTAGTTTAGGTTTAGGTTTAGGTTTAGTTTATTTTAGGTTTAGGTTTACGTTTTAATTTATTTTATTTTATTTTATTCTAGTTTAGGTTTGGGTTTGTTTTAGTTTATTTATTTTATTTTTATTTAAGGTTTTATTTTTTTTAGTTTAGGGTTTAGGTTTTATTTTTAATTTATTTTTCGGTTTGTTTTTATCTAGATTTATATTTAGCTTTTATTTTATTTTATTTTAGATTTATTTTTTAATTTTTAGATTTTATTTTATTTAGGTTTTATTCTTAGGTTTATTTAATTTTTTAATTTAGTTCAAGTTTTTATTTATTTTATTTTAGTTTATTTTTATTTTTTATTTTATTTTATTTTTAGGTATAGGTTTAGTTTTTGTTTAGGTTTTTATTTTATATTATTTTTTTATTTTATTCAGGGTTTATATTTTTTTTATTTTTTTTATTTTTAGGTTTTATTTAGTTTAGGTTTAGGTTTTTAGGTTTTTAGGGTTTAGGGTTTAGGGTTTACGATTTAGTGTTTAGGGTTTGGAGTTTTAGGATTAAGGGTTTTAGGGTTTTGGATTTAGGGTTACAATTTAGGGTTTAGGGTTTAGGAGTTAGGGTTAGCTTAGGGTTTAGGGTTAGTTTAGGGTTTTAAGTTAGGGTTTAAGCTTTAAGCTTTAAGGTTTAGGGTTTAGGTTTTATGGGTTTAAGGTTAGTTTAAGGTTTAGCTTTGTTTAGGGTTTAGTTTAGTTTAGGTTAGGTTAGAGAGTTTAGGGTTTAGGTTTAGTGTTTAAGGTTGTAGGTTTAGGGTTTATTAGGGTTAGTTTTAGGGTTTAGGGTTTAGGTTTATGGTTTAGGGTTTAGGATTTTGGGTTTAGGGCTTAAGGTTAGGGTTAGGGATAGGGTTTAGGTTTTTTTTTTTTTTGGAAACCCTGTATAGGAGAAATTTTATTGCCACAAAAAAGGGGTTATAAGGTCCTTAAAGGGGATAAACTCTAGAATACAAAGCTCATCGAGAGTAAATCCCCATCTAAGTACATCCAAGCAAAAGAAAAGAGTAAAAGCAAAAAGATACAAAGTGATTAACAAAAGTAAGCAAATGAAGGATGAGGGCCAATGTTACGAAGTGAGAATGCATGACACTATAGAGCAACCAAGAGAAAAAGAAAAGCACACGCAAGATTGTAGGAAGAAGTTAGAAGTTAAAGTAGTACGAGAAAATGATAAGTAGGAAGCGAAAATTTGAAAATGGTAATAATAAAGAAGTGGGATAGAGGAGGCTGCGGTCACACCAAGTTAGAATTGTAAATATGAGCATCCAAACTTTAGTAGAAGGGTTACATCATAAGAGCTACCAAAACAAAATAGAATTGAAAGCATCATAGCCATCATAGTCAACAAACATGTATATAGACCATTTGATGAAGATCTTTTGAGCCAAAATACACAGAATAGGCAAAACCATATTACGAAGTGGAAAGAGCGAAAGAGCAAAGTGTAGGTAAGGGGATCCAATGCCAAATATATGTCATCATATTAGGCTCCATGGCATGATAATCCCAACTCAAATGATAGAGAACCATCAATGTCAGTCATCCATCGGAAACCGGATAAAGGATAATAAACAACAAATTTTGAAATGAAACCAACCATGCAAAGACAAGAGCAAGGAATTAAACTCATTCCAATCACAGAGGACATTAATAAATATACATTCTTGGTAAAGCAGTCGAGTAGCTCAAGGTTATTTCCCATCAAAAGATAAGCAAAGAATGTAAGAAATGCAGCTCTTAACAACTTCCTTATTTCAAAAAATTGAGAACAACAATTATAAAGGGAAACAACATACCCCAAGCCTAAATTACCACAGGAAATGGAAGTGCAACAGCAGATAAGAAGAAATTAAAGGGTAGCTCCCCACCACGGACAAATCAGTAAGAGTCGAGATAACACCACGAAATAGTTTCCTTATGATCAAACTCATTAATCTAGTTCAACCAATCACGAGTAATAGCGGCAAGGTGGCCATAAATCCACCGAATGAGATTAAACAATGCAAAGATTAAAATCAGAGAGGCAAATGTATAGTCACAATGATCTGCACAAATGTACCATAAGCTAGAGGGAAAAAATAGCGATATGAAGTCAGCATTTGTGTAAAACCCAAAAGCCAATAATCAAATTGTGACAACCAACAACCACAAAAACAACCTGCTGGATAAGGGAAACAGCATACCCCAAGCCCAAATGACCACAGCAAATGGGAGGACAACAATAGATAAGAAGAAGGTAAAGGGATATGATAACAACAAAAACCCAAAAGCCCATAATCAGAATGGGTAGAAAATAGCCGAGAACCATAAAGACATCCACCTTGATAAAGGACCCAAAAATCCAAAGTCCATCAGTGTAAGCAATAATGCAATTATTACCCCCACCAAATTTAAGCAAAATAACATCAAAATCAGTCTGCAAAATAGGATAGACAACCACAGTAGCAGGAGGTTGAACATAAGATTCAATGATCCATAATAGTCAACCACCAAGATAAACTAGAACAGCAAGTTGGCCAACAAATAGGGTTGAGGGTTGAGGGTTTAGTGTTAAGGGTTTAGTGTTTATATTTAGTTTAGTTTTAAGGGTTTAGGGTTTAGGGTTTTTTAGGGTTTAAGGTTTAGGGTTTAGGGTTTGGGATTTAGGGTTGTAGGTTTAGGGTTTAGGGTTTAGGATTTAAGGTTTAGGGTTTAGGGTTATGGTTTTAAAAAAAAATTAAGTAAACTAGTAGGTTGAGGTTTATTTAGTTTATTTTTTTAAGTATTTTATTTTTTATTTTAATTTTGTTTTTTTGCTTTATTTTAGGTTTATTTATTTTAGTTTAGGTTTTTTATTTTAGTTTATTTTTTAAGTTTTTGTTAATGTATATTTTTTAGGATAGTTTTATTTTATTTTATTTTTTTCTATTTTAGGTTTAGGTTTATTTTATTTTTTTTAGGTTTTGGTTTAGGTTTTTTATTTTAGGTTTATTTTTAAGATTTATTTTTAGTTTTGAGGTTTATTTTAGTTTATTTTATTTTTTTTAATTTAGGGTTTAGGCTTAGTTTATTTTAGGTTTAGGTGTAAGTTTATTTATTTATAGTTTATGTTTAGGTTTATTTTATTTTATTTATTTTAGGTTTATATTTTTGTAGTTTAGGTTTAGGTTTTATTTTTTATTTATTTTTAGGTTAAGGTCTTTATTTAGTTTTTATTTTATTTTATTTTAGGTTTATTTATTTTTATTTCACATCTAGTTTTTATTTTATTTAGGTTTTTTTATTTTTAGGTTTATTTTATTTTTTAGTTTAGTTTAGGTTATTATTTATTTTATTTTATTTTAGTTTTTATTTTTTACTTTATTATATTTTAAAATTTTGGTTGAGGTTGAGCTCTATGTTTAGGTTTAGCTTTAGGTTTTTGTTTAGACTTTTATTTCATTTTCTTTTTTAAATTTATTAAAGTTTAGGTTTATTTATTTATTTTATTTTTATGTTTTATTTTGTTTAAGTTTATGTTTTTTAGTTTTTTAGGTTTAGGTTTTAGGGTTTAGGGTTTAGGATTTAGGATAGTTTAGGGTTTAAAGTTTAGTGTTTACGGTATTTTAGGGTTTAAAGTTTAAGGTTGTAGGTTTAGGGTTTAGGGATTAGGGTTTAGGGTTAGTTTTAGGGTTTAAGATTTATTTTTTATTTTTTATTTTTATTTTTTAATTTTTATTTAGGCTTATTTCTATTTTTATTTAGTTTTTATATTTTAGGTTTATTTTTTAGGTTTAGGTTTAGGATTATTTTTTTTAACTTTGTTTTATTTTTATTTTATTTTTTCTTATTAATTTTAGGTTTAGGTTTTATTTTATTTTTTTGAGGTTTATTTTA
Organism: Cymbidium sinense; assembly: GCA_021442155.1. Classification (NCBI taxonomy): domain Eukaryota; kingdom Viridiplantae; phylum Streptophyta; class Magnoliopsida; order Asparagales; family Orchidaceae; genus Cymbidium; species Cymbidium sinense. The sequence continues at coordinate 375,636,098 of CM038214.1, read as the reverse complement.
GGTTTTATTTTAATTTATTCTAAGGTTTTATTTTTTTAGTTTAGGTTTAAGTTTATTTTGATTTATTTTATTTTATTTAATTTATGGTTTAAGTTTAGTTTATTTTAGGTTTAGGTGTAGGTTTTATTTATTTAAGTTTAGGTTTTGGTTAATTTTATTTTGTTTATTTTGAGTTTAGTTTTTTTTTATTATAGGGTTTAGGTTTTATTTTTTTATTTATTTTTAGGGTTATTTTTTATGTTAGGTCTTTATTTAGTATTTATTTTATTTTATTGTAGGTTTATTCATTTTTTTTTACGTTTAGTTTTTATTTTACTTAGGTTTTTTAAAGGTTTATTTTATTTTTTTTATTTAGTTTAAGTTTTTATTTATTTTCTTTTAGTTTAGTTTTTATTTTTTATTGTAATTTATTTTTAGGTTTAGGTTTAGGTTGAGGTTTAGGTTTAGGTTTAAGTTTAGGTTTTAGTTTAGGTTTTTATATTATGTTATTTAATTTATTTTATTTAAGTTTAGGTTTTTTTTATTTTATTATTATGTTATATTTAAGTTAGGTTTAGATTTTTGGTTTTTAAGGTTTAGTGTTTAGGATTTAGGGTTTAGGGTTTTAGGGTTTAGGGTTTAGGGTTTAGGGTTTACGGCTTAGGGTTTAGGGTTTCGGGTTAGTTTAGGGTTGTAGGTTCAGGGTTTAAGGTTAATTTAGCATTTAGGGTTTAAGGTTTAGTGTTTAGATTTATGGTTTAGGATTTATTTTAATTAAGTAAACCAATTGGTTTAGGTTTATTTAATTTATTTAGTTTAGAACTTAGGGTTTAGGATTTAGGGTTTTTTAGGGTTTAAGGTTTAGTGTTTTATTAGCTTTAGGGTTTAGGGTTGTCATTTTAGGTTTAGGGTTTTGATTTAGGTTTAGGGTTTAGGGTTTAGGATTTACAAATTTAGGGTTTTAAAACTAAGTAAACTAGTAGGTTTAGGTTTATTTGGTTTATTTTTTATTTATTTTAGTTTAGTTTATTTTATTTTTTTTATTTTGGCTTATTTATTATTTTTATTTTGTTAAGTTTATTTATTTTAGGTCAATTTATTTTAGTTTAGGTTTATTTTATTTTATTTTATTTTCTAGGTTTAGGTATATATTTAGGTTTATGTTTTAGTTGAGTTTTATTTTTATTTAATTTTTTAGGATTAGGTTTTATTTTTTTATTTTTAGGTTTAGGTCTAGGTTTTTATTTTATTTTTTTAGGTTTAGGTTTTAGGCTTTTATTTTAGGTTTTTTTAGGTTATATTTATTATTTTAGGTTGAGGTTTAATTTTCGTTTATTTTATTTTATTTAGTTTAGGTTTAGGTTTAAGTTATATTTATTTTAGTTTAGTTTTTCTTAGTTTAGGTTTAAGTTAAATTTATTTTATTTTTTATTTTTTATTTTAGGTTTAGGTTTTTTTAATTTAGGGTTTAGGTTTTATTTTTTATTTATTTTTAGGTTTTATTTTTTTAATTTAGCTTTTTATTTTTTTTTATTTTTAGATTATTTTATTTTTATTTTACGTTTATTTTTTATTTTATTTAGGTATTTTTAATTTAGTTTATGTTTTATTTTTTATTTATTTTTTAGGTTTATTTTAAGGTTTATTTTTTATGTTTAGGTTTTATTTAGTTTATTTTATTTTATTTAAGGTTTATTTTATTTTATTTTATGTTTAATTTTATTTTATTTAGGTATTTTATTTATTTTTAGTTTAGTTTAAGTTTTTATTTATTTTATTTTAGATTAGTTTATGTTTGTTATTTTATTTTTGTTAGGTTTAGGTTTAGGTTTAGGCTTTAGTTTATGTTTATATTTTATTTTATTATTTAATTTTATTTTATTTTAAGTTTTTTATTTATTTTATTTTCAAATTTATTTAGTTTTAGTTTAGGTTTAGCTTTTTTTTTTTTAGGGTTTAGGGTTTAGGGTTTGGGGTTTAGGGTTTAGGTTTAGGATTAAGGGTTTAGGGTTTAGGTTTTTTTAATAGAGAATAAATTGAGGTTTAATAGTTCTTCTTTTTGATTTCATCAAGCAAGTAACGCCCCAAGTTTTCTAAGACACAAACGATGACATAAATAAAAAATGAGCACCCATAGAGCAAACCAAAATCCCTAGATAAGTAGAACCATCTCTAATATAAAGACATAGTTCCATATGCTATCAGATTATTCTTTAATCTCAGTTCCCATTAGAACCACCCACGTCTCTTGAGTATCGTTTAGCCATCATCCTTGATCTCTCCTTCCACCACCATTACCTCCATCACTCGTTCTGCCTCCTACCATTACTCGACCATAACCTCTGCGTCAATAGACCTCCAAATCTCCCACCACTTTTGCCACCTTCACCTATTGCAGATCTAGACTAATCTTGATAGTGATCCTATCAAGGTTCTATCCATTCTTAGGGTTTAGGGTTAGTTTAGGGTTTAAGCTTTAGGGTTAGTTTAGGGTTAGTTTAGGGTTTAGGCTTTAGGGTTTAGGGTTTAGGGTTTGGGGTTTAGGGTTTAGGGTTGTTGGTTTTAGGGTTTAAGGTTTTAGGATTGGGGTTAGGTTTAGTTTTATTTAGGTTTAGGGTTCAAGGTTTATGGTTTAAATTTTAGGTTAGTTTAGTTTAAGGTTTAGGATTTAGGTTTAGTTCAAGGTTTATAGTTGTAGGTTTTAAACTTATAGGTTTAGGTTTAAGTTAGGATTTAGAGGTTAGGTTTAGTTTTAGGTTTAGTTTAATTTATTTAAGTTTAGGTTTAGGGTTATTTCATTTTAGTTTAGGTTTAGGTTTTAATTTTGGTTTAGTTGTTTTAATTTAAGTTTTTAAAATTAATTAGTTTTTCAATTTATTTAGTTTATTTTTATTTATTTGGCTTTATTTTTAGGTTTATTTTTCTTATTTAGTTTTTTTATTTTAGGTTTATTTATTTTAGTTTATTTTTAATTTTGGTTTATTTTTAGGTTTAGGTTTTTTTAGTTGAGTTCTATTTTATCTTATTTTTTAGGTTTATTTTATTTTAGATTTTAGTTTAGGTTTTATTTATTTCTTTAGGTATGGTCTTAGGTTATTATTTTAGGTTTATTTTTTTAGGTTTTATTTTTTAGTTTTAGTTTAAGTTTATTTTAGTTTATTTTATTTTATTTAGTTTAGGTTTAGGTTTAGGTTTTATTTATTTACATAGTTTATTTTAGTTTGATTAGGTTTATTTTGCTTATTTTATTTTATTTTAGGTTTAGGTTTTCTTTCTAGTTTAGGGTTTAGGTTTTATTTTCTTATTTCTTTTTTTAGGTTTTATTTTAGGTTTATTTTTTTTAGGTTTAGGGTTTTATTTAGTTTTTATTTTAGGATTATTTTATTTTATTTTACATTTACTTTTAATTTTATTTGCTTTTTATTCTATGGTTTATTTTATTTTTACTTTAGTTTAGGTTTTAATTTATTTTTGTTTATTTTACTTTTATTTTATTTTATTTTAGGTTTAGGTATAAGTTTATTTTATTTTATTTTAATTTCAATTTATTTATTTATTTTATGATTAGGTTTTAGTTTTTTGGTTTAGTTTTTTAAGTTTTAGGGTTTAGGGATGATTAGTTTAGGGTTTATGGTTTTAGGATTTAGTTTAGGGTTTAAAGTTTATTAGGTTTAGGGTTTAGGGTTTAGGGTTTAAGTTTTAATGTATGGCTTTAGAGTTTTGGGTTTGAGTTTAGTTTAAGGTTAGGGTTTAGATTAGGTTTATTTTATTATTTTAGGTTTAGGTTTAGTTTAGGTTTAAGTTTAAGTTTTTTAGTTTAGTTTAATTTAGGTTTAGTTTAGGGTTTAGTTTAGTTTTTTGTTAGGTTTATTTATTTATTTAGTTTAGTTTAGGGTTTAGGTTTAGGGTTTATTTATGGCTTAGTTTAGTTGTTTATTTATGGTTAGTTTGGATTTAGTTTAGTTTAGGGTTTAATTTAGGGATTCGATTTAGAGTTTGGGTTTAGGGCTTTTTCTTTAAATTAAGTAAATCGATAGTGTATTGATTATTTTTTATTTATTTTAATTTATTTTTATTTTATTGTTCATTTTATTTTTATTTTTTTTAATTTATTAGGTTTATTTATAGTTTTTGTTTTTTATTTTAGTTTATTTTTTAGGTTTATGTTTAGGTTTATGCTTATTTTTTAGTTTATTTTAATTTTATTTTATTTTTAAGTTTAGGTTTTTTTTTAGGTTTAACTTTAGGTTTCTTTATTTTCATTAGGTTTAGGTTTTAGTTTAGGTTTACTTTTAGGTTTTATTTTTTACTTTAGGTTTAGGTTTATTTTTATTTATTTTATTTTATTTAGTTTAGGGTTTAGGTTAAGTTTATTTTATTTGGTTTAGGTTTTATTTAATTTATTTTGTTTATTTTAGTTTATGTTTTTATTTATCTTATTTTATTTATTTTAGTTTAGTTTTTTTTAGGGTTTAAATTTTAATTTTTTTTTTATTTTAGGTTTTTTTTTTGGTTTGGGTTTTATTTAGTTTTATTTATTTTTTAGGTTTATTTTAATTTTAAGTTTAGTTTTATTTTTTAGGTTTATTTTATTTTTATGTTTAGGTTTAGGTTTAAGTTTAGGTTTAGATTTCGGTTTTAGTTTAGGCTTTTATTTTATTAATTTTATTTAAGTCTAGGTTTATTTATTTATTTTATTTTTAGGTGTTATTTAGTTTATGTATAGGTTTTAGGTTAGGGTTTAGGGTTTAGGGTTTAGGGTTTGGTTTAGGGTTTAGGGTTTAGGGTTGGTTTTATGATTTAATGTTTAGGTTTAGGGTTTTAGGTTTAGGGTTTAGGGTTTAGGTTTAGGGTTCACATTTAAGGTTTAGGAATAACTTTAGGGTTTAGAGTTTAGGGTTATGGTCTTTTTTTAATTTAGTAAACTCATTCGTTTAGGTTTATTTTTATTTTGTTTATTTTTTTTATTTTAGCATATTTTATTTTTTATTTTGAGTTATGTTTATTTTTATTTTTATTTAGTTTAGTTTATTTATTTTAGGTTTATTTATTTTAGTTTAAGCTTTTCATTTTAGTTTATTTTTTAGGTTTAGGTTAAGTTTTGTTTTTTAGTATCATTTTCCTTTTTTTAAGGTTTAGCTTTTATTTTTTATTTTTATGTTTTGGTTTAGGTTTTATTTTATTTTGTTGGTTTAGGTTTTAGGTTTTATTTTAGGTTTATTTTTAGGTTTTGTTTTAGTTTAGGTTTAGGTTTATTTAGTTTATTTTTAGGGTTTATTATTTTAATTAGGGTTTAGGATTAGGTTTAGGTTTAGGTTTTATTTTAGATTAGTTTATTTAATTTAGGTTTAGGATTTATTTTATTTTTTTAGGTTATTTTTTTAGTTTAGGGTTTAGATTTTTATTTTTTTTTATTTTATGTTTTTTATTTAAGTTTATTTTTTTGGTTTAGGTTTTATTTGTTTTATTTTAGGTTTATTTTATTTTTATTTTAGGCTTAGTTTTATTTATTTAGGTTTTATTTTTAGTTTAGTTTAGGATTTTATTTATTTATTTAGTTTAGTTTTAATTTATTTTATTTTCTTTTAGTTTTAGGTTTAGTTTGATTTTGTTTAGGTTTTTATTCTAATTTAATTTTTTATTTTATTTTGGTTAAGGTTTTTTTATTTATTTTATTTTTAGGTTTAGGTTTTTAGCTTTTTAGGGATTAGGGTTTAGGGTTAGTTGAGGGTGGGTTTTAGCATTAGTTGAGGTTTAGGGTTTAGGATTTAGGGTTTAGTTTGGGTTTAGGGTTTATATTTTAGGTTTTAAATTTTAGGGTTTTAGGGTTTAGGGTTTAGGGTTTAGGGTTTTGGTTTAGGTTTAGTTTAGGGTTTAGGTTTTTAGGTTAAGTTTGAATAGGGTTTTGGTTTTAATAGAGAATGATTCAACATTTCTTTGATTTTAAAGTAACCAAATTTTCTAAGACACAAGTGAGAAAGATAAAATATGAGCATGCATAGAAAATCAAAAACCCAGATAATAGAATCATCTTTAAAGTCATAGTTCCATAAGCAGATCGGATCATTTTGGTTCTCTTCCCATCAAAACCAGACTCTCAGTAGTAGGATCCACCATCATATCATTTCTCTCCACCAACACCATTGTGGTAACCTCGTATTTCCAGCCTTATATTTGCTCAACCACCACCTCCATATGTTTAAATCCCTCACCATCATTATAAAAATTTTTCATTTGATCTAGGCTGGTTGGATGATGTTAGGTTCATTCTTAGGTTTAGGTTTATATGTTTTAGGGTTTAGGATTATTTAATTTATTTAGTTACTTTAGGTTTAAGGTTTAGGTTTGGGGTTAGGTTTTTTTAGGGTTTTATTTTTAGTCTAGTGTTATTTAGGTTTATAGTTTATGCTTTTAGGTTTAGGATTTAGGGTTTAGGTTTATTTAGGGTTTAGTTTAGGGTTTAGGGTTATGGTTTAGTGTTTAGAGATTAGGGTTTAGTATTTAGGCTTTAGGGTTTAGCTTTTGAGTGTTTATGGTTTAGTTTAGGGTTTATATGGTTAGGTTGTAGGTTTATTTGTTGGTTTAGGTTTAGGGTTTTAGATTTTAGGTTTATGATTTAGGCTTTAGGGTTTAGGATTTAGGGTTTAAAGTTTAGCATAGTGGTTTTAAAAATAAACTAGTAGGTTTTGGTTTATTTAGTTTATTTTTATTTATTTTACTTTAATTTATTTTATTTTATTTAGGTTTATTTTGAATTTTATTTAGTTTATTTTTTATTTTGATTTATTTATTTAGTTTAGGTTTTTTATTTTAGTTTATTTTTTTAGGTTTAGGTTTAAGTTTATGATTAATTTTAGTTGAGTTTATTTTATTTTTTTATTTTTTTAGGTTTAGGTTTTATTTTTTTATTTTTAGGTTTAACTTTGGGTTTTTATTTTATTTTTTAAGGTTTTGGCTTTATGTTTTTATTTGACATTTATTTCTATAAGCTCCTTCTCAATGTGATCTATCACAAATTGATGAAATCCATCAAAATAAACAAATTAAAAATGAAATTAATCTTGAATATTCTTGAGTTGATTTAAGTCCCTAGTGGCATTTTTCAATAGTCAATAGGTCATTTGATTTGGTGCCCAAAAGATCACCCCAATGGTTCCTTATTTCTAGAAGATATAAGTCCCCGTGTTTTCTTCTTAAGACTTGACCATTGTGTACCAAATAGAATTTCCCCTTGGTTGGGTAATCCTACCTTGTGGTTCATAAACTACTCCCTTTGAATTGATAAATCTGATTAGGCTTCCATGTACTCGGTCGATTCATCCAAACCTATGGGATCCATCATAATCAAAATAAACAAATCTAAAAGTGAAATCGATCTTTTCTTTGAGATGATCTAAGTCCCCAGTGGTATTCACTCATAGTGATGGGTTTTTCAATCTTTATCTTTGTTACCCCAACAAATGGTCATTACTTGGAGGATATAAATTACACTTTCTTCTACAAATAGTTGTTGCATCTTGAAAGTCATCCCTTGGTTAGTCCTACTTGTGCTTAGTAGACTACTTGGATTATTGGTAGTCTTAGCCTCCATGGCTCACTTAGTCGTTGTAAACAGGGTTCATCCTAAAAATGCAAACTTAACAAAATTTGAAACAAATTCAACCCATTCCCCAGTGGAATTCAAATCAAATATTTTCTTCGGTGAGATTTAAATCAAACTTTCATGACCTGGATGGCTTGAACTGCTTCAGTGAAAGTTCACTCTATTTGGATTCTTCTCTCTTATGTCTTGGACATAAGTAGAAACAATTTAGATTCTTTCTATTCTTTGGGCTAAGAATAGATTGTTTCTATTACTTGTGATCTCTAGGTGTTGTTGATCATTTTGGTCAACTATGTCTTGTTGTTCATCAATCACACACCACACCTAGAATTTGTTGACCTCATTTTTAGAAGCTCTCAACCTCCATCTTAGACATAGGACTCCTTTTAGACTTTAAGAGTTCCTTAGTCTTAAGACACATCTAGTGATTAGGTGGATACTCAAGCTAGAGACTTAGAAGAGTTAGCCATATGAATAGGTCATGCCTTAGGGGTGTTAGGAAAATTCTACCCTTAGCTTAAACATTTCCTCACCTTCCTTCCTCAAGTCAAACTCAATCAATCTTAATTGATTTTCTCCAAACTCAAATCAATTCCCTGATTGAAATCCATGATTGAAATCTATGATTGAAACCCATGATCAAAATCCATAAAAAAATTCCTAAGTCCAAATTTTGGCTAAGTCCTTAATTTTCCTAAGGACTTAGCAAAATCATGAATCAAACCTCTTCAAACCTTTGAAATCATACCTCATTTATATTCTCAATATATAAATGAAATATAAATTCAAACCTATCAAATCAAATTCAAAACAAAATCAATTCATGAAATTTTCCTTAAATCCTTTAAATTCCCTTTAATGGATTTAACTAAATCTTGATCAAACCTATTCAAACTCACGGGATTTTCTCAAAACTTTTTTTATATTTACATTTATATTATATATATAAATGAAATATAAAATCAATCAACAAATCAAATCCAAAAAATTAAATTCCAACTTAAAACTCCCTTAAATCCTTTAAATTTCCTTTAGTGGATTTAACTAAATGATCAAACCTATTCAAACTCATGGGATTTTCTCAAAACTTATTTGTATTCTCATATAAATGAAATATAAATATAAATCAATCAATTCAATTCAAAATTCAAATTCAATTTAAAATTTCCTTAAATCCTTTAAATTCCCTTTAATGGATTTAACCTAAATCATGATTAAACCACTTCAAATCCTTGAAATTTTTTGATGATCCATTTATATTCTCATTTATATTCACATATATAAATGAAATATAAATTCAAACAATCAAAACCAATTTCAAAAATCAAACTCAAATCCATTCAAAATCCAATCTAAGCCTTTCAAGTCAAAATCTTGAACTTAGCCAAATCACTTTTAAATCAAGCCAAACCCTTTATTTTCTCTCATGGTTCAATCAATCCTACAATCACAAGCTCGTATATAAATCCAAAGTTCAATCTTTCAATCAAAACTCAAATCAAAAATCAAACCCAAAACCCTTTCATATTCTTCCTTTGAATATGAAATTTTTAAATGGATCAAAACCCATTTGACTTCAAATCACTTGTAAATGGATTTATATTTCAATCATGAGTCCATGTACAAGATCAACCAACTTCAAATCAAGCTTTGAAAATTTGACCCACTTTGGCTTACTTGACCCAAAGTGACCTAAAGTACCCTTATGAGCCAATTTTGATCCTAACAATTGGATTAAACCAAACTCTTATTTGCCTCTCATGATCTCAAAATCATCATGGGATGATTAATCAATCAAATTGGGTCAAACAAAGTCAAACCTAAGGGTTGACCAAAATAACCCAAAATGAATCCTTAAATAAAAATTCTTACATAGGCCAAATTGATTGAAACCATTGATCTAAGTTCACTTATGACACTTGAACTTGACCAAGCCAATTGAGCCTAACTAGATTGGCTCACTTGACCCAAGTTGAACTATTTTGACCTAAAAGGTCAAAATGTGTCAAAACTTGATCTAAGCCAAATTAATTGGAACTAATGGGTCAAGTCCATTCCAAATCACTTGTAGAACTTGACCAAAGCCTCAATTGGCCAACTAGACCCAACTAGCCCAATTGATTTGCAACATGACCTAAAGGGGTCATGTTGAGCCAAATTGAATAACCCAAATTGATTGGAAACAAAGATACTAATCCACTCCATATGACTAACCTAACCTAAATCTACCCTTGAACTACCTCAAATAGGTCAAATGGGTCAAATAAGTCAACTTGACCCATTTGACCTAAATGAAGTCATATGAGCAAAAATCAAATATATACCAAATTAAATCAAACCAAAGCCACCAAAACATTTTAAAATTATGAACTAAAACCCTTGGTTTGACCCAATTTGACCTATTGGTCAACTTGACCCAAGTTGACCTACATTTGGGTCAACATGATAAACCACCTATCAAATGGATCAAATCTAATGAAACTTGGCCAAACCTAGTTTCTCCACATACCCTATGTCCAATCTAAAAAAAATAATAAAATGACCATCCCCCTAGGCCATAAAACAAATTTTGGCTAACCATGGGTAATTTGGTCCCTCTTCACATTCACTTGAGGCTTTCCTAAAAGCTCAAGGGACTTAGTGATGAGTGGTGCACCCAACCCAATGGGTTTGGGTCAGCCCATTTGGTCCCTAGACCAAACCCCAGCTTAAAATTGAATTTTCAAACTCTCTCTCTCAAGCACATGGGAGGTTGGCAATCCTCTTGGATCAAACCAACCATGTACACTCATATATCAAATAGCCCTCCCATATGATAATTGGATCAAGAGCATTGTCGTTCCGATCCTTCAAGGGAGATATACTCCCTAATTCAATTCATTCTTACTTTCCCTATGATTGAAGCTAAGGAACTTCAGAGCAATCATGAGCACTCCCAAGCTTCGAGAGGATTAGAATTCCCCATTTCTCAATTTTGCATAGTGCAAAAAGGGAGTTCAAATCCAATTCTTCCTCACTCAATTTCCTTCCAATTGCTCTTGCACACTTCATCTAAAATAAATTAAAGCTTCTATTGGGTTCCCACAATAAGGAAGGATCAATTGGATTAAAGCCAAAGCTCAAGCAAGGAGGAGTTTCTCCACACATTAATCTACTCAACCTTAAGTGCTCATACTCTCATCTTCATATGAAGCTTCTTTGAGGGTCAAGCGGTGATCACCTCCATAAGGTATGGGATTTTTGATCACTAAACTCAATGTGGTGTGGAGCTTTGTGAAACCCCATCAATTTTGTTGGATTTGGATCTGCGCTCTCTCTTAGATGGTGTGGGTTGAATTTGGTTTGAATCTATGCTATATCTACCTTGGATATTCCCCTTGATCATGGACGATCTCTGTTGATCAAGGGGAAAAACTTGGATGATCTCATCCATCCATCTGTGCATTGCATTTTAGATGGACGGTTAAGATTATTTAACATGTTTAGATATATGTTTATCCTTTGTAAAATAGGATCTTAGTAGATCTTTGATCGGATGACAAAGGATTAAGCACGTGCATACCATCGAGGTGACAAGTTAAGTGACCCCTTCACGGCGCGATGCATGTAAAGCATGTTGATCACCCGCCACAGCATGAGGAGTTAGTTAATTAATAAAATGCATTAATTAATTAATTCACAGAACTTCAAAATTCATAACTCTTGCTAGAAAATTCAAAAAAATTATGAAATAAAATCCTATGGATAGATAATTAAACCAGAACGTTTTAAAATTAATTTTGATGAGTTTTAAATTATGATTTTCTCTATATTTGGGTTTTATTAGAGAGTGTATTTTCTAATTATTTTTTAATTATCATTAATCCCAAATTTCTTGGGTAAGTTTTAGGGATGACTTACCTCTCATAATTTTCTTGAGATTTATTGTATTTTTGATTAGACTAATTGCATATGGTTTCCTTAATTACCCTTCTTATGCAATTAAGCATAATTAGGATATGATTAGTGATTTTAATCTATGATTAGTGTTGGTTAAGGTCAGATCCAGTGAGTAGGAGGTTTATGGAATATTGTTGGGCATTTTCCCTAAGCTATTCCCTAACCCCATTCTTCACTCATTAATCTCCTCTTAATTAAAGGTTAATTTATTAATTATCCCTTTAATCAATTTCTAAAAATTCTAAAAAGCTTCAGAACTTAATTAATTTACTTTGGGTATATTCTTGGGTGTTTAATAGCCTAAGTTCAATTAAATCAAACCTAATTCATATGTGAAAGGGTGTTTTGAAAATACTTAAGCTAAACATCTTAGTTTAATTATCTTTTAATTGTGAGCCAAATTGCATTAGGCCTTTTCATTATTAGGTGCATTACAAATTTAAATTCCTTGTGGGTTTTATGTCATCTCATTGGCTCATAATTATCTAGTTGATTCTTCTAAGGTGGTGTAGGTAAGGGTTAATTAAGCTACTTAATTCATACCTTAACCTAATCAACACATAAAATGGATCTAATTACTAAAATTAAACAAAATATTAAACACATGTGGGAATGGGTTACAAAACTCATCTCACCTTTTCAAAATTAAATCAAATTTCAAACTAAACAAAATTACTTTGAAATTCACTTTGATTTATTCTAAATTTTCTTATTCTATAGAATGTCTTTAGGATTTAAGTGAAGTGAGTTTGTTTACATGATTTAATTACTTTGAATCTTCACCAACATGTTAAGTTGTATGCCATGTGATTTCATGCATTCATAATTTTGAAATTCAAATTTTAAAATGAAATTGTTTACTTTATGTCAAATTTGCATGTGTTGGCTAAAGTAGAAATATAAGTGGCTATTATCACTACTAAATCCAAATTATTTTCAAAATACATAAATCAAATACCAAATCTGAAAGTACTTACTTGCCTTAATTATAAGTTTGCATGTGATAGATTATAAAGTCATGCTTAATAGGTTTCCTTCTTTCTTATGTTAGCATAACTTTGAATAGAGTTGGTAAGATGTAGGGTTCATTTGAAAAGAACCCAACAAATTCTATACCCTATTCATTCCTGCAATCACCTAAGAAGGGTTACTATACTTACATGCATAAATTGCATAAGATAAAATGAAACCATCAAACAACAACTTTTCCTTTTCTATTTCATTTCTTTTATATACACGCTAGTATTTAAGGAAAGTGGTATATTAGTCTATACAAATCTGAGGTTGTGAGGCTTTAAGTAGCCCTAAGTAGGTCTTGTACCTTACACCTCTAGTTAACAATGGCACTATACTCACTTATGCCTTTCTTACTTTCATGTATGTATGTGAAATTTTGGATAAGGAAAACCCTTCTACTTAAGAAAAATCATGCATATTCAACTTCTAAATCCTTAAATTGATTACTTAGCATGCATCATAAAGTATGTTAAATACTTTCATTTGCATGTATAGATATACTTTTGATTATCCATGTAAATGTTATATATTGTTGGGGAAATGAAGTAATGTGTGTTATGTGAGTTTTGATTCATTTTATTTAATCTTAAAATGCCTTTCTTTTTGAATAGGTTTGTTTAGAGTATTATCTAAACTTAGGATTAATCAAAAGATGTAATCAAAACATTCACCTAAATGAAACTAAAATGTGAATCTACTTTAGAAATTACTTAGGTTAGGGAAGGAAAGAGAGGTTCTCTTCTCTTTCCTCTCTTCATAACTTAGTAATTAATTGTAGGATCCAAAAACATGAAATAAAATCAACCCAATACACTTAAACAACTTAAATGAAACCCTCCTAAGTTGAACATGTTCTTTACACTTAGAAAATTTGAAGCACACACATTAGCCAAGTCACCACTTCTAGCCTTAGGTTAGGTGGTGCATGGTTTGATGTTATGTTTTTTTTTTTTGATATATGTTTTTTGAATGTTTTGTGTATGCTCATAGAATGGTAGGATGTTCTTAGTCTAACTATTCTTTTCTATGGGGGATTGTGCTTAAGAGGTGCTATCATAAATAAACATATAAATGCTTTTGCTTGAAATTGCTTTATACCCCTAAGCATAATCCATAGGTCAAGTGGACTTAGTCACCCATGTGTGGGGTGATAAGTCCAATATACATGCTTGGGATTTGTGTGGTATGTTTTAGCTAATCTTTATTTTGCAGGTGTTAGTTAGATTTCCACTTTTCCTTTTCATGTAAAATTTGTATAATTAGGATTTTGGAATGATTATTATGGGGATTAGGATAAGCATTGGTCATAAGATCCTATCTTATGCACCATGTGAAAGCTTGGAGCATCCTTCAATCATCAAAAGAAGGAACCAAAGAAAGAAAAGAATAAAGAAGAAGAAGAAGAAGAAGAAGAAGAAAGAAGCTTGAAGACCCCATAATAATGAATTCCTTTGCTTAAATTGTAATTTGATTCATTTGTAATTAGTTGTATAAGGGTAGAGCTCATACCCATATTTGATATTTTGGGTTTGTGCGGTGATAAATGACCTTTTTACTCTTTTATGATTAGCTTTATAAATTGATTGATGATTTGTTTAGCTTTTGCATTAATTGGCATGATTTTCTAGTTTCTTCCTTGCTTTATGTATGGCTGGATGTGGATTAGGCTCTTTAGGAAAAATAAATCTTTTACCCAACTTAACAATTCAAATTAAAATTAGACAACTCATAACCTCACCTAAAGCTTAGGTTTAAAATCAAGATAAAAGAATTATCAACCACTTAGCTGAATGAGCATTTTATTTGTATATCATGCACAAATGCATCTTATTTCACTCTTGATTGGAGGGCTTCCTCCTTTTCTAGAAACTTCGGCTTGACCAGATGGTGGTGAAACTCACCTCCTCCCTTCTCTGATTTTGGCCAATAATATTTTTCTCATGCATTAGTCATAAAAAAATCCTATTAGCTTTGAGTCAAAATATTGTCCAAAATGAAAATAAAATGAAATTTGAAATTGCATTAGATTTAGGTCATTTGAAGCATGTCCCTTTACATGATCTAGTCTCTTTAGAGTGAGTTTAAGGACATTAGTCTCTTTCTAAATAATAGCCTAGCTATCTTGCATAAGAATAATGACTTGCCTACATGTATTTAAAATCATAGGAGGAGTTAGTTGGCGGCCACCCCTAGATGATTGTAAGTCCAAAGTATCGGGTGGTTTGTCCTCTCTTGTGGAGAAAAACCAATCACCCACTATTCACCTTAGATTTAGGTTGTGCTTCCGACCGTCACCAAAGCTCCCTAGATTTAGGTTCCGAGGTTGCATCTCCCCTTTGTTGGCCATAAGCATAATTCCTCACCTCTTAGGCATTTCCTTAATCTTGTGTTAAGGAATCTTAAGTCTAAAATTCTAATGAAAAAATGTAACTCAAACAAACTAAATCAATTTCTAAAATGTAAAGCCCAACTATAGGATAGTTTGAGATGCTCGCTAGGTTTCCTAGCATTGTGGGCATCTCTTACTTGTCTCTCATTTTGGCTTTGATAATAACTCCCTCTTTTGATCAATCCCATTTTGATCTTCAAACATAAACCAATCAATTGATATTCCTTTCCTATTCAAATCTTCAAAGACAATGATCATGTACCTTAATCGAGAGTTTTCCTAAGTGATCCTGTCCTTTAGGATGTAATTAACTATGGGGGCTTGCCCCTATAGAGAATTTAATGAACCCAGTTTAAAATAAACCCTCTTTTACTTTTCCATGTAAAGTAGGGAAGAATCTACAGTACATATGTAGACCCATCATTTTGAGTCCTTATTGAGGTGATTAGGTACATTAAAGTGTAGTGACTTCGGTCTTTCGAGATAGTACACTATACCTTGATGACGTACTCGATCACCTGAATAAGAACATTTACAGAACTGTGTGACATCCTAAAAAGATGAATTTCTATAAGGGTCGTGTCCTCTTTCATTTCTCATAAACATATTTGAAAGGTCTTTTGACTGATGAATCCCATGTCACCTAACTAACTATACACTAATGTAGAGAGGATGGAACTATGTTGTTCTCATGTGCATGGTCTCCCAAGCAAAGCATTGAAAGAAGTATCGTGTTCTATAATGTGATACTTGGCTGGTCATCCCCATCTATCTCTAAGGGCAACACTATGGAGCCTAAGGCCTGCTGACCTCACTTTTGGAGTGCATTTAATCTCCCATCTTAGACTTAGAGTCTTCTAGACATCAAGACTTCCCTAGTCATAAGACACTTCTAACAATTAGGTAAATAACTTAACCTAAACTTGGTTAATCATAAGATTGGGGTTATGCCTTAAGGATTAAGATAGTCCACCTACCCTACAACCCAAATCCAATCCATGTTCACCTTCTCAAACCAAACCTCAAGTTCAATTCAAACATCATATTCAAATCTAAATCCAAACCAAATTCCAAAACCAAATGATTAAATCTCATGATCAAATCCAAACTTGAAAACCTTCCTAAGCCATATGACCTATCCTCTAGACTTAGCCGAATCTTAATCCAAATCAATCCAAAATCAATTGATTTTCTCATAATCAATTTATATCTTCAATCATCTTCCTAAATATAAATCAAATCTACATTTGAATGATCAAAAGTAAATCAAACTAAATTAAATCAAAACCCTTCCTAAGCCATATGACCTATCCCATGGACTTAGCCAAATCTTAATCAAAATCAAGTCAAACTCAATTGATTTTCTCACAAATCAATCATATTTTCAATCATCTTAGAAATTTAAATGAAATATACATTTAAATCATCAAACTAAATCAAACTAAATCAAAATCCAAACTTACACATGACTCAACTCCATGGACTTAGCCAAATTCCTTCATTCCAAAACCCAAATTCAATTGATTTTATAATGAATCAATCATACCTTCAATCATATTCACAAATAAAATGAAATCTACAATCATCAAGCCAAACCAAAATCAACCCAAGTCAAACCCAACTTAACCCTTTTGACTTGAAAAATTCAAATGAACCAAACCCATTTGAACCCAAGCCAATTGTAATTAAATTTATATATTAATCCCAAATCCATATATAAACTCAACTAAACTCAACCCAAAATCAAGCCTAAACTTGCTAGTCCACTTGACCCAAAATGGCTAATTTGGATCTATTTGAGCCAAGTTCTAATCCTACCCAAATTGATTGAACCAAGCCCATAAAACTCTCCTATCATGATTGTTGATCACCCTAGGTTGATCAATTTTCATAATCATCAAACTAGGTCAACTTAGTCATTTGACCAAGTCAACCCTTTACCCATATGAACCCCCAGTCAAATACAACCTTAACCAAATCACTTGAAACCAATGATTCATACCAAATCAAAATCAGTTGATTTGAATATGACTTGACCTTGATTGAGTTAAGCCAAACCTGGCCCTCTTGAAAGTTGACCCAAATTGACCTAAATACCAAATTGGATCAAATCAAAATATAAACCAAATTGATTGCAACCAATGGCTAAAGTTTATTCTAAATTGATTGTTTGAACTTGAATGATTGGACCAAAGCCATGATAGAACCCTAAAGGATCAAGTTGGCTAAATTAAAACCAAATCAAAATTAATTGAAACTAAAGCCTACAATCATCTGATTGGTCAACTAAACCCAAACCAACACCTAACCAAGCTAATTTGGCTAATTTGTTCAAATTGATCAACCATTTGACCCAAATGAATTTAAATGAGCCAAAATCAAATCTAAAAATAAACCAAACCAATTGAACAAAATATCCTAAATGATCATATGAACTTGACCCAACCATTGGTTTGACCTTGATTTGACCAATTGTTGCTTAGTTTGACCTAAATGAGTCAAATTGAGCCAAACTAACAAATCAACTCCAATTGACTTGTAATTTGGGTAACCCATTTTGGCTCATTTTAAATCTGCCCAAATCAAAAATGCCAAATAATCATTCTACCCTTAGGTCAAGGGCATCACATGAGATAAATCACCCATGTAAGTGGTCATTTTCATTCCTTGGCCACTAGGTACTCTCCAGGTCCACCTAGGACATTGCCAACCCCGGGGGTGGTTGGGTGACCATGAACCATGGGAGGTGAAATCACCTCACCCTCCCCATTGGAGCATTTGAAACCCATAGGACACCCATGATTCATCCTTGGAAGTCACCTCCACGCCTTCAACCAACCAAGCCAACTCACCTCCTCCTCCACACCCATGACTCCCTAAGATGGTGGATTGCCACTTTATAATTCCACCATCCGATCAAGATGAAGGGGTATACACCCCCATTTCCACTCAAACACACAAAAATCATTTCCTTGAGTAGATGACCCCATGGTGAGCCATTCCTAAGCTCCCAAGCTCATTCTCTATCAAAAAATGCCATTCATGCATCTAAAATAGGACTCCCATTTTTTACCTAACTTTCCATTTCTCCATCAAACTCAAATTAACTTTCACCTTCCTAGGCCTCATCGAGCAAGAATGAATCATCTCTAGCTTCCGAGCACCGAGGTGGGACTTCGATCAAAGCCAAGCTCCAAATCATCAATTCATGGCCTTCTGAGTGAACGTTGAGGAATTGATCCAATTGTTGCTCAACAGGGCTTCATCTCCACTAGATGAAGCTTCCTCAATCATTCGAGCCACCAATCTTGAGCTCTAGTGAGCTATGCTTCCAAAACTAATCCTTAGGCAAAATGGGTTGGAGCATTTTTAAGAAAACTTGCATCTTGTGTGATCTTGATTGTTGGATCCCCTCCAACGATATGTCGGAAGGTGTGGGATCCTTTTGAGTTGATGCCGGGTAAGCTTGGATCAAGTCGAATGGATGGACTCCATTTTCCCTCACCATAATGTTAGATCACTCATCATCCATTCATGATCAAAATGGATGGTGTGATTAGATCACTCATCGATTTAATTTTAATCTATTAAGCTGGGCTTAATCAGCGCGTCCGATCTTAAATCGGATGGTGGACGAGAAAGCGTCTCATCATCGCAGTGTGAGTTGGATAAGTTTTAAGTTTCCAATCTGTGCACCACGTGGAAAGCGCATTAGCGTGCCACATGGTGCCAACAGGGTTAGGCTTTAATTAGGCTTAATTAATCATTTTTAATGGGTGAAACTTCTAAAAATCATAAAAAATCATAGAGAAATAAAAATGCAAATAAATACTTATTTTAAAGGTATTTTGGAGGAGAATTAATTAAAAATGATCTTAACTAAATTTGAATAGTAAGGTTTAATTAGAAAATTAATTAGCTTAATTACTCCTCAATTACTTGAGAAATTAATCACAAATTTTTTGGGTTAATTTAATAGGATCGCCTTTGCCTCCCATGATTTTCTTGGGATTTATTGCTCACTTAATTAAGAAAATTAACTAATTAACCTTAACTACTCTTTTAAGTTAATTAATGATTAATTAATCCCATGAACAATAATAAATTGGTTAATTAAGTTTATTAATCATTAGTCAACATTAAGTGAACTAAGGAATAAGTTTCCTAAGTTCATTTCAAGCATTTTTTAAAATGAAATTAATTAAATCACTTAATCAAATTGAAATCATAATCACATCAGACCTTAATTAATTGAATCATGGGGTAGATCTTTAGGTGTTTAATAACCTAAAGGAATTTAGTGAAATTATGGATAGTCCACATGTGAGAAAACATAAGAGTAATTAATTAAGTATCTAATTAACTATTAATCATGAGCCATTAGGCCCTTTTATTTCCTAGGATCATTGCAAGTTTATTTTCCATGCATATCATGTTGGCTCATAATTATTTAGTTAATTACTTTAAGGTGACATAGATAAGAGTAATTAATTCATCTAATTAAGGGTTCAACTTTATTAACCCATAAAATCAACTTAATTACATTTCCTTAAATTAAATCAAATCACTAATGTGGGAATGGGTTTAAAATAAGTGATGATTTCTCTTCTCCTCTTTAAATCAAATCAAATGAAACTTAATTAATAAAGCTTTGGTTTGCTTTAAATAATCTTATTTGATTTGATTGTCCTTAAGAACTAGTTTGGTTGAATAAATCACTTGCTTATATTTGACTATCCTCCTTCCAATCATGTTAAATTTGGTATGTCATTTGAATTCATGCATCCATCTTTCCAAAATCAAGTAAAATAAAATGGATTTACTTTATGTAAGCATGTGTTGATTTAATTTAATATGCATGGCTATTATCATTATTAAATCAAATGTATTTTTCAAAAGCTTATAAATGAATAATAATATGAGTTATGATGCTAGTTATAAATACATAAGAAATTCATGTGCTTATATCTTAAGTGTATGAATGTTAAGTTCTCTTTCCTCTATTCATGTGTTGATTTATATAAGATTGAATGGTAATGTGTATATATTGGATATTCAGAACAGCTTTAGCTAGCCCCAAGGAGGTCATTTGATTACCTCACTTCCCAGTTTGACACATACCCATTTCATTCTTATATGTTTCAACATTAGAATTTGGATAAAGCTTTAATTCATATATATAAATGATTCAATAAAAAAATATACAATCTTTGAATGGTTTTCTTTCCCACATTTATGTATACATCCATGTGTGTCCAAAAAAAGCAAGTATATAGTCAGACATCCGAGAATAGGCTTTAGTTAGCCCCAAGGAGGTCATTTGATTACCTCACTTCCTGGTTTAACAATGACACATACTTGTCTATATCTTTGCACATGTATATGTATATGTGATTAGTGAATGAAAATCCCATCTTACATTAAAATTGCATGCATTCATAATTGACTAAGTGGTTGAATTAATTAGCCATATGATTTGGAGTTTACTTCCTATGTTCATGTATACAAATTTACATATGTTTGAATGCAAATGGGTATATAGTCTGGACATCTCGAGAATACGGGGCTTTAGATAGCTCCAAGGAGGTCATTTGATTACCTCACATCATTGGTTTAACAATGGCACATGCCTATTTAATTTTATTCTTATGTCCTTTTTGTATAATAATTTGGATAAAGTTTTAAATTAATATGTTTAAATAATTCAAACAAATAAAATATAAATTCTAAACATACACATACATTCATCATCTAAGGTGTGCTAAAATATGTTGCATGTATAGACATTCTTAGGATTAAATCATATGCTTGTTACATGTGATGGAAAGGAATGATTTAAATATATGTGTGGTAGTAATTCAATTAAATTAATCTTAAGATGCCTTTCATTTTGAATAGGATTATTTAAAGTGAACCTAAATATAGAATTAATTAAATAATTTAATAAGCCATTCACTAAAGAGAACTAAATCAAATTAATATACTTTAGAAAGTGACTTAAGATAGGGATGAAAGAGGGCAATCCACTTTTCCTCTCTTTATAACACTTAGTTGCTAAGTGTAATCAAATGAAACAAAAGAAAACAAAAATTAAAATTCTCAAATCAATTAAACTACTTCAAGTGAAATCAACCTTTCATGTTAAATTGAATCCTTCTACACATAGAAAATACAACACTAATGCCTAACAAGACCATAGAAGCCTTAATCACACATTAGAATTAATTCACCACTTCTAGCTCTAAGTTAGGATGGTGTATGATGTGATATATGATTTTTTATGATGTATTATTTTAGATTGGATGTTATGCGCTTCATAGATGGATGATAGGCCAATATTTGCCTAATCATGTTTTCTATAGGGATTATGCTTAAGGGATGCTTAAAATAAATGTGAATGGTCTTTTTTGCAAGTTGCTTAAATCTTTAAGCATAATCCAAGTTAGGATAGGTGGGCTTAGTTACCCATGTGTAGGGTGCTAAGTCCAAATTATAAATACAATTGCTTGGGATTATATGTATATTTAGCTAACATCTATTTTGTAGGTGTAGTTAGATTTACTTTTCCTATAGAAATGTAATTTTTTCAATAGGAATTAGGATTAGTGCTATGGATTAAGATGGAGTGAGCAGGCTTTGTCTGGAGTGCCTGTGATGCCTTTGAAGCAAGCACCATCCAAATCAAAGAAATAACCAAATCATAAATGGATATATGAAGAAAGAAGACCCCATACATTTAATACAATTATAATTATTCTTTCATATTCCAGGTTGTATAAGGGTAGAGCTCTACCCATCTTTTCCCTCTTTTGGTACGGTACCGCACCGATCTTTTATTCTTTTATGATAGTTTATATAATTGTTTGATGTTATGTTTACATTGTGCATTAAGATGGCATGTTTATCATAGTTTCTTAAATGATTGATGCTTTAATGTGTGGCTTGGATATGATTAGGCTCTTAGGATAAAATAGCTTTTCTACCAATCACTCATAACTAAATTTTAAATAACTCATAACCTCATCATAAAGCCTAAGACATAAATAAGATAATTAAAGATTTTAGCCCTTAGTTGTATGGTTGTATGTTTCACATGCATGCATATTCTTTCTCTCTAGAACATGAAGGATCTCCATCCTTGCGATAAAGGAATGCTTGACCTGAAGGCATCCCTTGTGGGAGAAATGCCTTCTTCTATTTGACCTATAATATTTCATCATGCATTTAGGCATAAGAAATCCTAAAGCCTCTATCAAAATGATGTGTCTAAAATGAAATAAAATTTGAAAATATTTTGCATCTATAGATTAAGTCATATACCACTCATGCTCTAGTCTCTTTCTAATTAAATAACTACCCTAGCTATCTTGCAATTTATAATGCGGACTACATGGTTTTAAAATCATAGAAGTTAGTCCACTCTAGGCAGAGTCGAAGTTAGATAATTTATTCTCTCTTGTGGAGGTAAACCCTTATGTCCACTGTCACTTAGATTTAGGTCATGCTTTGCTTCTTGAAAGCTCCCTAGATTTAGGATCATAGGTAGCTATTTCCTTGAGCTACTAGCATAAATCCTCACCTCTTAGGCATTCCACAACCTTATTTTTAGTAGATTATAAAATCAGTAATCTAATTAAATTTCAACTCAAAATATATAAATCTCACCGCCCAACCATAGGATAGATTGGAATGCTCATTAGGTTTCCTAGTATCATGAGCATTTCCTACTTATTTCATTTGAATTCCAAAAATAAGTTTTCTCATTGAACATTCCCTAATTGATTTTCCAAATACAACTAATCTTTTGATTGTCTAACCTTGAAATCTTTGGAGATGATAATTGTCTACTTTAATCAAGAGCATTCTTAGAAATTTTATTTCAAGATGTAATTAACTATAGAGGCTTGCCTCCATAGGAAACTTAAGAACCTGATTTAATATAAACCCTACTTTATTCATTCATGTAAAGTAGGGGACAATTCTCTGGTACATTCAAGATACATCATGCCTAAGGAGTCCTTATTACATGATTAGGTTCATTGTAGGGTGATGTCTCTATCTTTCGAGATAGCACATAATACCTAAATATTGTACCTGATCACCTAAATGGAAGAGAATCAGGAAGAGAAGAGGAGTGCTTAGCTTCTACAACATGATGTGGCTCCAAAGTCCTCAGAATACCATTTGCTTCCTTTTGAAGGATACAAGAACCGATTAGTAGCCAAAGTCGAGTTTACTACACTTGAACTATAAGACCTTCCAAAGAAATATTGAAAGATCTCAAACATAACTAATAAGGGAAATCTGTTAGTCGCTGAAGAGAAATCTAAGCTATGATAGACCAATTGACTGGGACCATCTTCAGTCTATTAATGTGCACCTTACCTTTAGTATGACCGACTAGGAGAAGGAAGAAGATAAGGTTGACTACCTCACTCAAGGATAGGATAAACTAGGTTTTTCTTAGATAGCCAGCCCTCAAACTCAGAAATTTGATTGGGAAGTCAAATGGCAAAAAGTCAAAATAGAGAAATGAAAATCGAGTGAAAGGTACCTCTTGAGTGATTATACCTTTAGGGGTACCTGTACTTTTTGGGCGTAAAAAGGGCAATAAAGAGGGTTTCACCTTTCTAATCGGGTGGGCGCCGGCCAGTCTTTCGGCCGGTATTGGGCAAATATAGGTTTGATTCCTATTTATTTTTCTGGAGTACCAAAAGCCCTTGTGTATGCCGTGAAGTTCAATTGTCTCGTATCATCTCGGATCAAAATTCTAATAGAATAGAAATAGAATGGAATAGAATCGAACTTCATTACTTCTTTTTTGTTGGTGGTAAAAGAGGTGACCACTCTTGTCGATTCCCTCTTTGGGTGAATCAGGACACTGTTGGACAGTGCGCTTGGGCCATTCTAGCACGGTAAAGCTCAGAATTTTTTTGAGCCTGAAGTCTGACTTCATCGAGATTCTCAAGTTCCCAAATTGAACTCCAACTAAATAGAAAAAAGGAAATTTTCAACTCAAATCGGCCTTATTTTTGTCGTAAAGTGCGTGCTAAAGCTATGTGTTTGCTTTGGAATTGAAGAAGGCTGACTCACTTATTCCTGATGGATCAGCACCAGTCAGTTTCAAAAAGAATAGGAACTCCTGAGTTGAGACCAATCATTCAGATAGACGGAGGTAAACTAATGAGTTCAGATATTGATGCCTCATCTATTAGATTTTGTTGTGGTAGAAAGCAATGTGCGACTTGAAGGACATGATTGGATGTGGATTATGACATCCACCATTTTCTATACGAATGAAGATGCTCTTGTCTCGACATAGTTTGTTCTACTAGGAACCTGATTGAATTTGTCTTGGGTTGCTAAAGAAACAAAGCTTGATCCTCATCATCAACCATCACATCTATATTCCTAAAATCCTCTGTTTAAGGCGCTGCATTATAACCACTACGCACACACCGGCTCGCTCTGAAGTCTTCCTCCGCCAACTCTACATCATCGTAAACAAGCCTAACCAAACTGTCATCCATGGATTTGTGTAAGCAGAGAATGGAGAAGCGCAAGGGGCATACAAACCGCACTGAGGGCTAGATATGAGAGACATAATCTAAAGAAAGCTTGCAAGACTGAAAACATATTCAGAAAGCAAGACAACCATCAGAACAACTACTTCTACTCTTTCCTACATTCATTATCACCATTCCCAGCAGCCACACCCCCTTGTCAATCCCTACTACGCTAGCAAGGAATCTAACAGTAGTAAGGAATCTGCAAACCGAGGCAATAGAAGTAGGAGAAGGTTTCTTATTTCTTTGCTAGAAAGCAAGTGATCTTTCATGAGACTGAAGAATGAAGGTGATAGGTTCAAGAAGAAAGGCGCTAGGTGCATCGATAAGGGAAGGTAAGCGGGTTCTCTATTTTACTTTCCCTTAGTATGTATGGATATGAGACCTCAAAGGCAAGAAAATGATGGTGATAAGCACATAGAATTGCTCGAGGAAGGAAACCTAAGGTGGGAATGGAGCTCAAGCAAGCCATGATCGCGTGGTGCTCCCCTATACATCCAAAATAAACACCACAAGACCCTCTCTCTTTGTACATTGAATCCTCTCAACATCATCCATTTTTTTTAAGTTTGGAGATATTGATCCTTAAGTAGGCAAGGGTTCTTAGACTCATAATGTTGATTGATACACCTGGGTCAACTAGAACTCTGGATAGCCTGTATCTACCAACATCCACTATAATGTAAAGAGGCAGTTGTGCTCAGTCATCTCTAGGAATAAGTCTTCATCACTGAATGTAACTCCTAAGATGTCCTTTGAGTGGCATGCCTCATCTTTAGTAGCAGCCAGCTGAGCTAAGCATATCTCTAGATCATGTAAGGCTTTAATTTGAGATTCCCTCATCTCTTGGATAAGAAAGTATAAATACTTAATAACCTAGCAATACGTAACTGAACGAAGCATAAACATTGTAATCAACTTTGGATTGGTCCTCCCAAGCATATCCATGGGTGGAGCATCCTATGGAGGGGCTATCTACTCACTCAAACCAATGACTTGCTTACCCTTATCCTGAGGTGCTACCCTAGGAGGTAGAACTTTGTAATTACGTAGGCTAACTATAGTGACTTCTTGGAATGATGAGGTTATGGAAAGTTCTACCTTCTCATCTCATACCTACCCTTCTCCTATGGGATTCTAGTCGCTAACTCCAAGTCAATCTCAAGAGGTGAACCTGATTGATTTAGAGAAGGATAGTCCATCAATTAGAAAGGAAAGAATCGTAACTAAATTATTATTTGTATTTACCGAGAGCTTTCAAAAATAAAATCATCATAAGTAGAAAATATATATAACTAGAATTAACTTTCTTCATTAATTTCTTTTTGGGTGGAGGTACATGATAGAAATCAAAGTAAGAAGATTAAAATTAGTGCTCTTATCCATAGATACAATGCTTTTGCTGGTAGAAGAGGAGCTAGCAGAAGAGGTGGTTGCTACAATGGTGGAGGGAGTACTGGACTCAAATGGTGGTTATGATACTAGACTATCCTAGGCAAGTATGGTGAGTTATCACTAAATACTAAGTTGTCCTTTGTAACTAGCAAACCTTCCTTGGTGTTGAAGGCTTGAGCTACTTCAGGCACCTGCAAGGAAAGCTTCTTGATCTTTGAAATGATCTTCTTAGAGGATCGGGATAAGGAGATATCCTAACCTTCTTTGGTCTTAAGAGGATCAAGTATCCCCAAGGATTACTAATAACTGGATGATTATTCTAATTAATATTCTTTAGGGATAATTATGGCTCTCAACTTATAAATGCACTCAAGCTAGACCTTAAAAGTGATACAATCCAAGACATGGCCTAACATGCTGGTAAAATAGCTAGGATCATTGCTCTTGCCTAGTTCCTCCGGCCTCTTAGGCTCTGTTAACTAAAAATCAGGTTTCTTTAAGTGATTCTTAAAGATTTTCCTATGGCTTATTCAATCTATCGACAAGAGTAGGTGGAAAGTAGCTACTTGGCATGGATAACCGCCTTAGGCTACCGAGGTGGTGGAAATGGTCATTGTGGTGGATATGATGGCCGAGGTGGTGAAAGAGGAGGCCGCAAATGAGGTAAAGTCTCTCATCTAACTCGGCTAGCTCCTTCCCTCTATCCACTGGCACAATTATGCCTAGCTTCTTCTCACACCTTTTGCGGCTTGGGCCTAGATGACTAGTCAGAAAAGGGCTACTATTTGGTATCTTCTTATTGGCTAGCCACCTTTTGATTAATTTCTCAAATGTTTTGATGGTAAAGCCCTTAAGCACGAAGGTGGCTAGGCCTTGGATATTTTTGAGAAGAATCTCAATGCCATGTTGTTCGGACTCCTGTGGTTCCCATTTCATGCAAATAAGCCACAGAATGTGAGCAACAGTACTCATTGAGTTTCGTTTCTATAATGAGGTACTCTTTAACAACAAACCTCTTGATGAAGAGGTGCTCCAACCCAAAGTCTTCACCTAACCATACTTTGAAAACCAATCAAATGCAACACCTAAACTAAAATAAGAGGAGTCATCGCCACCTAAAATAAAACTCTAATGTGTAAATGTTATCATGGGTTCCCACCGCCATCAAAGATCTTGAAGGATGCATAAAACCCTAAATAAAATAAAAACTAAACAAAACTAAAAAATAAACAAATAAATAAATAAAAAAACTATACCCTAAACTAAAAAAAAACTAAACCTAAAATAAACAATAAAATAAACATAAACTTAAACCAAAATAAACTAAACTAAAATAAATAAACCTAAATCTAAACCTAGAATAAACTAAACCTAAACCCTAAACTAAATAAAATAAAATAAACTAAAAATAAACCTAAGCCTAAACTATAAAAAAAACCTAAAAATAAACCTAAAATAAAAACCTAAAACCTAAACATAAAAAAAACAAAATAAAAAACCTAAACATAAACATAAATAAAATAAAAAAAATAAAACTTAAACCTAAGAAATAAAATAAAAATAAATTAAACTAAATAATAAACATAAACTTAAAAAATAAACTAAAATAAAATAACCTAAACTAAAATAAATAAAACTAAAATAAAAAAACCTAAACTAAATAAATAAAACTAAAATAAATAAACTAAATTGAATAAAAATAATAAATCAACCAAAATAAAATAAAAAATAAAATAAACTAAAATAAATAAAAAATAAACTAATTAAACTAAATAAACCTAAATAAAAAAAATTTAAAATAAACTAAAATAATAATATAAAGTAAATAAACTAAATAAATAACTAAACTTAATTTTAAAATAAACCCTAAACCCTAAACCATAAATCTTAAACCCTAAATAAACCATAAAACTAGCTAAACCTTCAACCCTAAACTAACAACCCTAAACCTAAACCCTAAACCCTAAACCCTAAACAAACCATAAACCCCAAACTAAACCTAAACCCTAAACCTTAAACCCTAGAAGTTCCAAACCCTAACGCATAAACCCTAAACCCTAAACTAACCATAAACCTTAAGTTAACCCTAAACCCTAAACCCTGAACCCTAAAATCCCTAAACCCTAAACCTTAAACCCAACCTAAACCCTAAACCCTAAAACCTTAAACCCTAAAACACTAAACCCTAAACCCTAAGCCCTAAACCATAAAAACCTAAAAACCTAAGCCTAACTAAATAAAACTTAATAATAAAATAAATAATAAAACCTAAACCTAAATAAAATAAAATAAAAACCTAAACTAAAACATAGACCTAAACCTAAAAATAAAATAAAATAAAAAATCAAAAAGAAATTAAAATAAAATAAATAATAACTTAAACTAATCAAAAATAATAATGTAAACCTAAGAATAGTAAACCTAAATAAAATTAAAACTAAATGTAAAATAAAAATAAAATAAAACTAAAATAAAATAAAATAAAAACTAAATAAAAAGCTAAACCTAAAAGTTAAACCTAAAAATAAAACTTAAAAATTAATAAATAATAAAACCCAGACCTTAAACTAAAAATAAAAGTTAAACCTAAAATAAAAATAAAATAAACAAAATAAAATAAACCTAAACCTAAATTAAAATAAACTAAATGAAAATAAATAAAACCTAAACATAAACCTAAAATAAACTATACCTAAACAAAATTAAATAAAATAAGCTAAAAATAAACCTAAACATAAATTAAAAAATTAAAGCTAAAAATAAAAATAAAATAAAAACCTAAAATGTAAACCTAAAAAAATAAAATAAAAACTTAAACCTAAACCTAAAAAAAAAAAATAAAACCAAAACTTAAGAAATAAAATTAAAATAAAACTAAACCAAAAAAATAATTGTAAACGAAAACCTAAAAAAAAAATAAAATAAAAACCTAAACTAAAATAATTAAAACTAAAATAAATAAACTAAACTAAATAAAAATTAAAATAATAATAAATAAATAAAAAATAAAATAAACTAAAATAAAAAATAACTAAATAAACCTAAACCTACAAGTTTACTTAATTTAAAAATAAACAAATAAATAAAAATAAATATATAAAACCCTAACCCTAAATCCTAATCCCTAAAACTAACCCTAAACCCTAAAAACCTTAAACCCTAAACCCTAAACCTAAACCCTAAACCCCAAACCCTAAACCCTAAACCCCAAACCCTAAAACCCTAAACCCTAAACCCTAAACCCTAAAACCTATAACCCTAAACACTAAACCTTTAACCCCAAACCCTAAACCTTAAACCCTAAACCGTAAACCCTAAACCCAAAATTGTAAACCCTAAACACTAAAACCTAAAAAATTATACCTAAACTAAATATAACCTAAAATAAAAGAAATAAATAAACTTAAACCTAAATAAAATAAATAATAAAATAAAATAAAACCTAAACTAAAACCAAACCTAAACTTACACCTAAAAAAACATGATAAAATAAAATAAAAACTAAAATAAAATAAAATAAATAAAACCTAAACTAAACCTAAAAATTAAATAAACCTAAAAAATAAAAAAACATATATAAAATAAAACTAAATATAAAAAAAAACTAAAATAAACTTAAAATAAAATAAACTAAAAATAAAATAAAAACCAAAACCTAAAAAATAAATATGAAAATAAATAAAAAACAAAACCTAAACAATAAAAAAAATCCTAAAGCATAAATAATTAAAATAAAATAAACCTAGAGATAAACTAAAATAAACTAAAAATAAATAAATGAAAGCTAAACTGAAACCTAAAGTATAATAAAGACGAAAACCTAAATCAAAAGATAAAATAAAGACCTAAACCTAAAAAAATAAAAAATAAAACCTAAACTTAAAAGAAACTAAATTAAAAGAAACATAAACATAAACCTAAACCTAAAAAAAAATAAACTAAATAAAAAAACTAAAACTAAAATAAATAAACCTAAAATAAATAAACTAAACTAAATAAAAATTTAAAATAAACTAAATAAAAACTAAACTAAAATAAAAAATAAACTAAATAAACCTAAACCTAAAATTAAAAAAAACTCAAAAATGCAAAACCTAAAACCCTAAATCCTAAACCCTAAAACTAACTCTAAACCCTAAACCCTAAACCTACAAACATAAACCCTAAACCCTAAAAAACCTTAAACCTTAAGCTAGTCCTAAACACTAAACCCTAAACCCTAAAAAACCATAAACCCGAAAACCTACAACCTTAAACTATAAACCCTAAACCCCAAACCCTAAACCATAGACCTAATCCCTAATCCTTAAAACCTTAAAATAAAAACATGAAAAAACCTAAACCTAAATAAATTAAAAAAATTAAATTAAATTAAAACCTAAACTAAAACCTAAAAATAAAATAAAATAAACTAATAAAAATAAACTAAAATAAAATAAATAATACCCTAAACTAAACTAAAAAAATAAGATAAACCTAAGAATAAAAAACCTAAATAAAATAATAACTAAATGTAAAATAAAACTAAAATAATCCTAAAATGAACCTAAAATAAGATAAAATAAAAACTAAATCAAAAATGTAAACCTAAGAAATAAACATAAAAATTAAATCTAAAATAAATAAATAAATCTTAAACCATAAATTAAAAAAAAACCTAAACCTAAACTAAAATATACTAAACAAAATAAATAAAACCTAAACCTATACCTAAACTAATTAAAATTAAATAAACATAAAAAAGTAAACCTAAACCTAAATTAAAAAATAAAACCTAAAAATAAACCTAAAATAAAAACCTAAAACCTAAACCTAAGAAGATAAAATGAAAACCCAAACAAAACCTATCAATAAAAAGTAAAACCTAAACCAAAACATAAAATAAAAATAAACTTAATTAAAAAATAAACCTAAAATTAAACCTAAACCTAAAAAATAAACTAAAATAAATAAACTAAACTAAAAATAAAATTAAAAATAAACATACATATAAAATAAAATAAAAAATAAAATAAAATAAATAAAGAGTAAACTAAATAAAATAAATAAACATAAACTTGCTGATTTACTTAATTTTTTTTTTAAATAACTAAACCCTAAGCTAACACTAAACCCCAAACCCTAAACCCTAAAAATAAACTAAAAATAATCTAAACCAATAGGTTTACCGAATTTAAAAATAAAACTAAACTAAAACATCAACCCTAAACCAAAAGCCTAAACCCTAAACCCTTAACTCTAAAAGTTACAAAAATAAAAAATAAATTAAAATAAATAAATAATACTCCAAACCCTAAACCCTAAACCCTAAACCTTGAAAACCCTTAATCTTAAAGCTTAAAGCCTATACCCTAAACCCTAACCTTAAACCATAAATGCTAAAACCCTAAACCCTAAACCCAAAACCATAATCCTTAAATCGTAAAAACCTAAAAACCTAAACCTGAAAGATAAAATAAAAATAAAACTCAACAAAAAAATAAGCCTAAACCTAAACCTAAAAATAAAAAGATAAACTAAAATAAAAAACCTAAAATAAAATAAATAAACCTGAAAGAAATAAACTAAACTAAATAAAATAAAAAAATAAACCTAAACAAAAATAAATAAAAAAATAAACCTTAAACCCTAAAGTAAACTAAATAAACCTAAACCTACCAATTTACTTAATTAAAAAATCCTAAACCTAAAATCATAAACCCTAAATCAGAAACTAAACCTAAAACCCTAAACCCTAAAGTTAACCTTAAATTCTAAACCTTAAACCTAGAACACTAAACCTACAACCCTAAACCCTAAACCTTAAAAAATGTTAAACCATAAACCCTAAACCCTAAACTAAAACTTGAACCCTAAACCTAAACCCTAAACCTATACCCTAAACCTAAACCCTAAACCTAAACTAACATAAACCTATAAATAAACCTAAACCCTAAACTAAACCTTAAACCTAAAACCCTAACCCTAAACCTTAAATAAAACTAAAACCTTTTACTAAAACCTAAACTTAAACCTAAACCTAAAATAAATAAATAAATTAAACTTGTTTACTAATTTGAATAAACTAAACTAAACCTAAACCTAAAAGAAACCATAAACCCTAAATAAACCCTAAAACTAACCTAAACTTAAAACCATAAACCCTAACCCAAAACCTAAAACCCTAAACCCTAAACTGTAACCCTAAACCCTAAACCTAAACCATAAACCCTAAAACCCTAAACCTAAAGCCTAAACACTAAACCTACTCTAAACAACCATAAACCCTAAATTTAAAACCCTAAACCCTAAACCTAAAACCTTAACCCTAAACTAAACCTTAAACCCTAAAACCTAAGAGAGAAACTATTTTCCTGGATAGACCTTGCCATCATTATTTTGTTAACTGTATCTATTTTCCATTATATGGTTAAGGTTGTGTTCTCCTTTTTTTTGGAAATCTATACTCATGACTTATCATCAATGTTCAATTGCTATATTTTTGTATAACTTCATGAACCCTAATTTATCTTTTTTTTCTCCTTTATTATGGATGTGGCCCCTCTTATGCTCCTAACCTCACCTCCACAACTAAAAGAGAAATAATACCTTACTACTATAACTTCTTCTTTGTAGGATTGAAATTACTTCTTGATTTCCTTAAACCTATTTTACCGATAAATTAGATCTTTTGTGTGTCTTGAAGGATTTCAAAGATGGCTTTCCTTTGAACCACTTTCGACTCTATGCTGTTCCACTATTTTTTACTGGTCTATCTTATGGTGGGTGTAATAACTATTTTGATGTTTTAATTATTGGTTGTTGGATTTTTGGGTCTTATGTCCAGTAGGCTACTTTTGGGGCTATTTTTCTTATTGCTTTTGCTAACCTCACCTTACCAAATGAGAGAAACTTCCATACCCTTGTTATTATTATTGTCTCTTTGCAGGATTGGAATTACTTAATGATTTCTTTCTAGTCTACTTTTACTGAGGATGGTAGTTTAGCTGCTAGCCTGCTCTCCTTTGTCTTGAAGGATTTCTATGATGGCTCCCTTTTGAACCCCTTCGATCTATGTTGTACCACTATTTTATTGTCTTATCTATGGTGGGTGCAATATTTGTATTGTTATTAATTGGTAGTTTTGGAATTTTGGATCTTATGTCCACTGTGCTTCCTTTGAGGTTGTTGCTTTGTTGGCTTTTTTTATGCTTGATTTTGCTATTTGAACTGATCACCATGTTTGTGGTCTATCTAAATCCGCTATTTTTCTATTTTGGTTCAATTAGACTTGTCCAGATCACTGTGATTATGCTATTTCCTACTTGGAAATTAACTTATGCACTGTCTATTCTGAATGGATGGTTTTATGGCCTGCTTGCTATTAATTAATGTCTTGGTTGTTGGATGAACTGGATTATTTATGCCCTAAGTTGCTACCGGGTCGTCATCGCCCAAATGCTTTTGGGGTTGTTTTCGATTGCTTTTGCTATCCTCACCTTCCCAATTGTGCAGATCACTGTGCTTATGCTATTGCCTACTTGGATGTTACCTTATGCACTATCTATTCTGAAAGGATGGTTTTATAGCTAGCTTGCTATTTTTTGCTATCTTGGTTGTTGGATGAACTGGATTATTGGGTTTTATGCCCAGCAAGCTGCTTCTAGGGTTGTCTCTCTGATTGTCTTAATTTGGAGCCTTTGTGGTGGGGAGTAGCTTATCTCCTTCCGTCCACCTAATCCACTCGCATTCCCATCTTATTTCTATTAAACTTCTGTGTTTCCTATTGTAATTTGAGTTTGGGTTATGCTATTTTGCTTTACACTTATTGGTTATTAACTTCATATATGTCCTATATGTTTGGGTTGGAGTTATTTACATGTTTGTTTATTTTTCCTCGATTTAAAAAGTTTTCAACTAGTTGTGTATTGCTTCTTTCCTCTAAACCTTTCTACTATTTTCTGGGTTTTCACCCGGTCTAATTAAACCCTTGCCTCCGTTAAAATAAGGTGGATCTAAGTTCATTTTCATATGTAGGGTTTCTCATGCCATGGAGACTATATTGATGATATTTATTCTGCATGGGATCCCCTTACCCATTATGTTCTTTGTTGTATCCTTTTCTATCATGTATATGGTTTTGCTTAGTTTGCGGTACTAAGGCTTAAAAGACTTTCAACAAATGGTTGCTATCTTCCCATAGGTTTATGTGGTCTATGATTTCACCTTTTGGTTTGGTAGTAGCTCTTGTGTTGTAACCCTTCCAAAGTTTGGATGCTCATATTTGCATCAATGTGAGACTGAGTCTAACCTTCTATCACACTACTTTTAATCTTTCGCTTATCTCCAATTTTCATTTTGTCCTGCCTACTTTAACTAATTTTAATTTTCTATAATTTTGCTTGCACTTCTCTGTTCTCTTGTAGGTTTGCTCTGTCATGCACCTCTCATCCTAAGGCTTTGGCCCTAATCTATCCATTGGCTTATCTATGTTAATTAATTTGTATTTTTGCTTTCCTTTACTCTTATTTTGCTTTTGTATTAGATAGATTTACTCTCTAGTGATTGTAGCTCTTTGAGTAGTACTAATTTTATCCCCTTAAGGATCTCAGAACTCTCTTTTGTGGCAATAAAATTCCTATATGGGGTTATCCAAAAAAAAACCTTAAACCCTAAAAAACCTAAAACCTAAACCTAAACTAAATAAAACCTAAAAGTAAAATAATAAATAAATAAACCCAACCTAAATAAAATAAAAAATAAAATAAAATAAAAGCTAAACTAAAACCTAAATCTAAGCCTAAAATATAATAAATTAAAAATTAAAATAAATAAAAATAAAATAAAGAACAACCTAAACTAAACTAAAAAAATAAAATAAACCTAACAATAAAAAAACCTTAAAATAAAACTAAAGGTAAAATAGAAATAAATTAACCTAAGTTAAAATAAAATAAAAACTAAATAAAAATGTAAACCTAAAAAATAAACCTAAAAATAAATAAAAAGTAAAACCTCAACCCTAAACTAAAAAAAAAAACATAAACCTAAAATAAAAGTAAAATAAACCAAAACCTAAACTAAAATCCATAAAACCTAAACATAAACCTAAAATAAATTAAACCTAAATCTAAACCTAAACTAAATAAAATAAAATGAACTAAAAATAAACCTAAATCTAAACTAAAAAATATAACCTAAAAATAAACCTAAAACCTAAACCTAAAAAAAAATTAAAATAAAAACATAAAGATAAATCTAAAAATAAAAAATAAAATTAAACCTAAAAAATAAAATAAAAAAATAAAACTCAACTACAAAAAATAAAATAATCATAAACCTAAACCTAAACCTAAAAATAAAATAAAATAAAATACCTAACCTAAAGTAAATAAACCTAAAATAAATAAACTAAACAAAATAGAATTAAAAAATAAAATAAACTATAAAAATATAAAAAATAAACTAAATAAACTAAATAAAACAAAACCTAACCGTTTACTTAATTTTCATTTAAAAAAAACCCTAAACCCTAAAATACCCTAAACCCTAAACCCTAAACCCTAAACCCTAATCCTAAACCATAAACCCTAAACCCTAAACTCCCTAAACCCTAAACTAAATCTAAAAAAACCCTAAACCCTAAACCCTAAATCCTAAACCTAAACTAAATCTAAATTAAAATAACCTAAACTAAACTAAACCCCTAAACCTAAACCTTAAACTATAAAACTAAACCTAAACATTTAACCCTAAACTAAACCTAAACCTAATCCTAAATTCTAAACCCTAAATACTAAACTAAAACTTAAACCTTCTTTACTTAACTAAAACCCTAAATCATAAACTAACAAAATATAAACTAAAATAAACCTAAACCCTAAACTCTAAACCTAAATTAAAACTTGAACCCTAAACTTAAAACCTAAAGCCTAAACCTACAACCTTAAATCATTAAACCCTAAACCCTAAATCCTAAACCATAAAATCCTAAACCCTAAACTCTAAACCCTAAACCTAAAACACTAAGTCCTAAAACCTACACCTTAAACCCTAAACCCTAAAAACCAAAAAACCTAAACCTAAACTAAATAAAACTTAAAAATAAAATAATTAAATAAACTTAAACCTAAATAAAATAAATAAATAAAATAAAATAAAAACCTAAACCTAAACCTAAAAATAAAATGAAAACTAAACTAAAAAATAAAATAAACCTAAGAAACAAACCTTAATAAAATAAAAAAACAACGTAAATAAAAAAAAAAAGAAACCTAAAATAAAATAAAATAAAATTTAAATAAAAAACTAAACCTAAAATTAAAACCTAAAAATAAATAAAAATTAAAACCTAAACCCTAAACTAAAAAAAAACCTAAACTTAAAATTAAAATAAAATAAATAAAATAAAATAAACCTAAACCTAAAAGTAAACTAAAATAAACTATACTAAAATAAATAAAACCTAAACCAAAAATAAACTAAAACTAAACCTACACCTAAACTAAATAAAATTAAATAAACTAAAAATAAACCTAAACCTTAGCTAAAAAATAAAACTTAAAAATAAAACTAAAATGAAAAAGTAGAAACTAAACCTAAAAAATAAAAATAAAAATATAAACCTAAACCTAAAAATAAAAAATAAAATGTAATCCTAAAAAAATAAAATAAGAATAAAACTAAACTAAAAAATAACCCTAAACCGAAAAAAATAAACTAAAATAAAAAACCTAAACTAAAATAAATAAACCTTAAAAAAATAAACTAAACTAAATAAAAATAAAATAAAATAAAATAAATTAAATAAATAAACCTATAAATAACAAAATAAACCTTAAATCATAAACCCTAAACCTAAACTAAACCTAAACTAAACCCTAAACCTAAACCTAAACCTAAATAATTTAAAAAATAAGCCCTAAATAAACTAAAACCTAAAAATAAACCCTAAATCATAAACCTACACCTAAACCCTAAACCCTAAACCCTTAACCTAAACACTAAACCTAAACTAAATCCTAAAACCTAAAACCTAAACCTAAACCCTAAACACTAAAACCTAAAAAACTAAGCCTAAACCATAAACCTAAAACCTAAACCTAACCCTAATCCTAAACCCTAAAATAAACCTAAAACCCTAAACCTAAACCTACCTAACCCTAAACCATAACCTAAATAAAACCTACACTAAACTAAAAATCCTAAATAAATGAAATAAATTAAAAAAATAAACCTAAATCATAAAACCTAAAAAAATTTAAACCTAAACCTAAACCTAAAAAATGAAATTAAAATAAAACTCAATAAATAAATAATCCTAAACCCAAAAAAGTAAATTAAAATAAAAAAGCCTAAGAATAAATAAACCTAAAATAAATAAAATAAACTAAATAAAAATAAAAATAAAAAACAAAATAAACTAAAATAAATAAAAAATTAATTAAATAAACTTAATAAATCTAAACCTACCGATTTACTAAATTAAAATCAAACACTAAACCCTAAATCCTAAATCCTAAACCCTCAACCTTAAACCCTAAAACTAACCCTAAACCCTAAACCCTAAACCCTAAAAATCATAACCCCTAAAGCCTAAACACTAAACCCTAAACTATAAACCCTAAACCCTAAACCCTAAAAAAACCCTAAACCCTAAAAAACCTAACATCTAAACCAAACTAAATAAAACCTAATAATAAGATAAATGAAATACCTAAACCTAAATATAATAAAAATAATAAAATAAAACCTAAACCTAAAATAAAATAAAATAAAATAAAAAATAAACTAAAATAAAATAAATAAAACCTAAACTAAATTAAAAATAAAGTAAAATAAGAATAAAACCTAAATAAAATAAAAAAACTAAACTAAAAAAATAAAATAAACCAAAAAATAAAATGAAATAAAACCTAAACTTAAAATAAACCTAAAAATAAAACCTAAAAATAAATTAAAAAAAACTTAAATCCTAAACTAAAAAAAACCTAAACGTAAAATAAAAAGTAAAATAAACAAAATAAAATAAACTTAAACCTAAAATTAAATAAACTAAACTAAAATTAAAAAACCTAAACCTAAACCTAAAATAAAAATAATAAGCAAAATAAAATAAACCTAAACCTAAACTAAAATAAATAAAACCTAAACCCTAAACCTTAAACACCAAACCATAAACCCTAAACCCTAAACCCTAAACTAACTCTAATCACTAAACCCTAAAAAGCAAAAAACCTAAAATTAAACTAAATAAACCCTAAAAATAAAATAAATAAGTCTAACCAAAATAAAATAAAATAAAATAAAAACATAAACTAAAATGTAAACCTAAACCTAAACCTAAACCAAAAAAGATATTAAAATAAAATATAAAAAATAAAACTAAACTAAAATAAAATAAATATAAACCTAAACTAAACTAAAAAATAAAAAACCTAAATAAAATAAAAACTAAACCTAAAATAAAAATAAAATAGAGTTAAAACAAAATAAAATAAAACTAAAAAAAAACCTACACCTAAAAAATAAACCTAAAAATAAAACTCAAAAATATATAAAAAATAAAACCTAAACCCTAAATTAAAAAAACACCAAATGTAAAATAAAAATAAAATAAACAAAATAAATTAAAGCTAATCTAAAATAAATAAAACCTAAACCTAATCATAAATTATACTAAACCTAATCATAAATTGAAATAAAATAAAATAAAATAAACTAAAAATAAACCTAAACATAAACTAAAAAATAAATCCTAAATAAAAACCTAAACCTAAACTAAAAAATAAAACTTAAAAAATACCTTAAATAAAACCTAAAACCAAAACCTAAAAAAATAAAATAAAAACTTAAACCTAAACCCAAAAAATAAAAATTAAAACCTTAACCTAAAAAATTAAATAAAATAAAACTCAATTAAAATAAAAAGCCTAAATCCTAAACCCAAAAAGTAAATAAACCTAAATAAATAAACTAAACTAAATGAAATAAGAAATAAACTTAAATAAAAATAAAATAATAAAATAAACTAAACTAAAATAAAAGAAAATAAAAATAAACTAAATAAATCTAAACCTACTGGTTTACTTAATTTAAAAAACAAAACCTAAATCCTAAACCCTAAACCTAAGCCCTAAATACTAAACTCTATACCGTAAACCCTATACCCTAAAACTAACTCAAAACCCTAAACCCTAAACCCAAAAAAACTAAAGCCTAAGAGAAAACCCTAAACCTAAACCCTAAACTTTAAACCCTAAAACCCTAAACCCTAAAACCTGAAACCCTGAAACGCTAAACACTAGACCCTAAACCCTAAACCCTAAAAACCTAAAAACCTAATCCTAACTTAAATAAAACCTAGTAATAAGATAAATAAAAATACTGAAACCTAAATATAATAATAAAAAATAAAATAAAAACCTAAACCTACAAATAAAACAAAATAAAAAATAAAATAAAATAAAAATAAAATAAATAAAAAGCTAAACTAAACTAAAAAATAAAGTAAAATTAAAAATTCTAAATAAAATAAACACTAATCGAAAAATAAAAATAAAATAAAATAAAAACTAAATAAAAACCTAAACCTAAAAATTAAACCTAAAAACTAAACCTAAACTAAAATAAATAAAACCTAAACCTAAACTTAAACTAAATAAAATAAAATAAACAAAACCTAAACCTAAACTAAAAAATAAACCTAAAATAAACCTAAAACCTAAACCCAAAAAAAACAAAATAAAACTAAAATCTTAAAATAAAAAATAAACCTAACCTAAAAAAATAAAATAAAAAACTCATCTAAAAAAATAAACCTAAACATAAAAATAAACTAAAATAAAACCTAAACTAAAAAAATAAACCTAAAATAAATAAACTAAACTAAATAAATATAAAAAATATACCTAAATAAAAATAAAAAATAAAATTAACTCAAATAAATAAAAATAAAATAATAAACTAAACAAACTTAAAGCTACCAATTTACTTAATTTAAAAAAAACCCCTAAAACCTAAATCCTAAACCCCAAACCGTAAACTTACCCTAATTCCTAAACCCTAAACTAACCCTAAACCCTAAGAATTTGTAGAGCCTTGACGGCAAGAACATCACCTTCAACTAGGCTCAATGTAGATATGGCAGTGGAGTCGAAGGCGAAGGCGGCGATTATCTCTATGGAGGTGGGGGATCTAGAGGTGCTAGAGGATATAGAGGTGGTGGTCGGAGCAGTGGTGGTTATGGAGTTGGGAGGAGCGACGGAGGTTACAACCGTGGAGGTGGCAGAGGGAGAGATCAGGGATATGATGGCAGATCTCACTACTCGAGAGGTGGGGGTGGTTCTGATGAGAATTGAAGAAACTAAAGAACAATCAATCTGACCTACTACTTATGGAACCGTGTCTTTATAGTAGAGACAATTCTATGTATCTAGGGATTTTGATTTGTCCTATGGATGCTCATTTTTTATCAGTGTCATTGATTGTGTCCTAGAAAACTTGGGGTGCTACCTGGTTGATGAAATCTAAAAGACGAAATGTTGAATATGAATTTTTTCTTTTTTAAAAAAACATAAACCCTAAACTAAAACTTAAGCCCTAAACCTAGAACTTAAACCCTAAACACTAAACACTAAACCTTAAACCCCAAACCCTAAACCCTAAACTAACCCTACACCCTAAACCCTAAAAAGCTAAAAACCTAAACTAAGTAAAACCTAAAAATAAAATAAATAAAAAATCCACACCAAAATAAAATAAAAAAATAAAATAAAATATAAACATAAACTAAAACCTAAACCTAAACCTAAACCAATAAAGAAAATAAAATAGAAAGTAAAAACTAAATTGAAATAAAATAAATAAAAACCTAAACTAAACTATAAAATAAAAACTAAACCTAAAATAAAATTAAAATAAAATAAAAACTAAATAAAATCCTAAACCTAAAAATAAAACCTAAAATAAATAAAAAAATAAAACTAAAACCTAAACTAAAAAAAAAACTAAACCTAAATTAAAAATAAAATAAAAAAAATAAATTATGCCTAAACCTAAACTAAAATAAACCAAACCAAAATAAATAAAACGTAGACCTAAACTTAAAATATACTAAACCTAAACCTAAACCTAAACTAAATAAAAATAATAATATAAAAATAAACCTTAACCTAAACTAACATATAAAACCTAAAATTAAACCTAAAATAAAAACCTAAAACCTAAACCTAAAATAATAAAATAAAAACCTAAACCTAAACCTAAACCTAAAAATAATAAATAAAACCTAATCCTAAAAAATGAAAAAAAACTCAACTAAAAAATAAACCTAATCCTAAAAAATAAACTAAAATAAAAAACCTAAACTAATCTAAATAAACCTAAAATAAATAAACTAAAATAAATAAAAATAAAAAATAAACCTAAATAAAAATAAATTATACAATAAATTAAAAAATAAACTATATAAACCTAAACCTACTGGTTTACTTAATTAAAAAAAAAAACCTAAACGTTAAATCCTAAACCCAAAACCCAAAACCTACAACCCTACACCCTAAACCCTATACCTTAAATCTCTAAACCTTAAACCCTAAACCCTAAACTGTAAACCCTAAACCCTAAACCCTAAACCCTGAACCATAAACCCTAAACCCTAAAACCCTGAACCCTAAACTTGAAACCATAAACCCTAAACTTGAAACCATAAACCCTAAATCCTAAAACCCTGAACCTTAAACTCTAAACCCTAAACCCTAAACCCTAAAATCTACACCCCTAAACTTTAAACTCCAAATAGTATACCCTAAACCCTAAACTCTAAAGTACCGTAAACCCTAAACTAACCCTCAACCATAAGAATGAACTCGAGGAGCATCACGTAACTAGGTTGTAGTACCTTATAAGATGATTTAAATGTTTTAGTATATTATGGTATTATGCCTTATAGTCTATATTAATATAAATCATAAAAAATATTGATATAATAAATCATATGATG
This sequence comes from Cymbidium sinense, assembly GCA_021442155.1. Taxonomy (NCBI): domain Eukaryota; kingdom Viridiplantae; phylum Streptophyta; class Magnoliopsida; order Asparagales; family Orchidaceae; genus Cymbidium; species Cymbidium sinense. The sequence continues at coordinate 375,594,228 of CM038214.1, read as the reverse complement.
AAATTTGTTAAATTTGAAGTGGGAATTAAGTTGTAGTATCCAAGGTGTGTTATGCCACTTGTAGTCTACAAAGTAAGATTTTATCTTCAAAATAAATATTATTTGTTGTAGCATAGTATAACATCATATATCATAATATATTGTTCGACACATTTTGAATTCTTTTAGTTTTTTATAATCATACAATCGAGCCTACACTAACGTTATTGATAACAATGTTGATTTAGATTATAAAATAGTGGAATTTGGACAAATTCATAATAGCTAGCGTATGGAATCATAATATATTATTTCAATTTAAAATATGTAAGTGATACGACTCAAATATATAGTTTTTTATTGTTTACTAATTTTATGATTTTTTAACTTAAGCAATCCCTTGTGATGTGATATGCATATAATATAATAAAATATGTTATATTGTATTATAATATAGGATGCTATAACATAGTGTAGCATCATGCATTATAACATATTTTTGTGTATTACTACTTATTGTTTAGCATATTTTAATTTATTATAGTATGATGTAGTAGAGTTTGTACATGTATAATTCATAAAAATACTGATTTACACACTGAGATGATGGGATTTGGCCAAACTTAAGGTAAGCTTCAGGGAACATCATTAGGCTGACATAGTGTAGCATCATAGTGTAGCATCATGCATTATAACATCCTCGCAACCCTCGACGCCACCTCTCGCTAGGGTTTTTCTCGCTGCGCGCCGCGTAAAGCGTTTCGGCCAGTGATTTTGCTACCGTGGTTTATGCGGCTTCAAATGTTCATCCCGATCGCTTGATGGGAAAATCACCTTTCCGCTAACCTAAACTCCGCCCCGGATGGATCTCGACGAAGGTCGATGCCCTCTCTTAAGTTCCTTCATCCAATACTCCACTCACGTGAAATCCTTCAAGGACGCTTTATCCGTAACAATCATTCCCCTTCGGTTAAACTTAATTGCTACCGCTTTTGAGGAATGCCGTGATGTGTTCGCATGGATGTAGAAAAATTAGCTAAACCATTCAATATTCACGATTGGGAAATTTAATTTACGAGACCTACTTGATAAGATTCGCTTTCTTTCATAGTCTAAAACTTTCGGGTTCCTTTCAGAGGGTTGACCCTCGATGTTCTTATCCAACTAACTAATGATCTGGACTATTCGAGAGTGTTTGCACGTCGCTCTTACTTAGTTTATAATTGTCAAATGCGTCTCCTTAAGTGGTCGCCTAGTTTTGATGTTAAGGAAGAGTCCCCATTGTCCCAATTTGGCTATCTTTCCCTAACATGCGCATTCATTTTGTTACACATCAAGTGCTATTTGCCGGGGGCTATATTTGGTCGCCATTACAAATAGATGCCACGTGGAAATCCCGCTGTTCGGGTTTTATTTGAAATAGATATTACCAAAAAAGCACCCTAAAGAAGTTTGGATAGGCTCTGAAAAACTAGGCTATAACCAAAAAGTTGAATTTGAAAACTTTCCGCCGCTCCCATTGCAAAATTCATGGGCATGAAAACTCTGATTGTTTTATTCTCCACCCTCAGCTAAAAAAGAATAAGTTATCAGACTCTAACTCCTCCTTACCAAAAGATCAACCTACTAAAATGGCCTATGTTCCCAAAATCAACCACACGGACACAAATCCGAATAAACTTATCGTTTCTACACCTACCGATTCGCAAAAAGGGCTTCATAATGAATTAGTGGAATATCATGATGATACGTCCTGTGAGGGGGAAAGGGTTAACCCAGTTGAAATTGTACCTAAAGACAACTTATTGCCCCAACCCAATCTTGACATTTACCCTACTGACCTAGCTCAAAGAAATAATGGTGATGACCTTGGCGTAAAACAAGAGATACTCATGGCTCTTTGACATCCGAACAAAACAAACGGATTGAGGAACCCCTAGTTTTAGAAAAACATCCAACTCATAATCCTGAAATGGAGATTGGAAAAATCACCACCTCCACTATCGCTCATATAGATACTGCTAACCTATCCTCTCAACAAATTTTAGACAATCAAGAAGGGGAAATTCTATCACCATTCCATTAATTGCCACCAAGATAACATGAATTTTTTAAATTATTCTCTTCGATGGAGATACACGAGAGACCAAAGACCTTTCCAAAAGCTTTCCTACAAAAAGAAGTCAACAAATCCTAGAAGCTCCACTAGATCAGATCTACCTCCACATCTCTTAAAAAATGCAATTAGGTTTTCTTTTGTGACTTTCCTTATCCATATTCCTTATTATGCTCTTCAAATTTCTTTCGCATCATCGTTATGATTAGGTCTATTATTTGGAATATTCGGTATTGGGACCCCTAATGTCCTAATAGGTTAGAAGCCTGTCGCATTCCACAACGCCTCACCTCCTTATTATAGAACCTCTTATTCATTCTTCCAAGATTGCTAATGTTGCTCGTAAATCGGTTTCCAAAATTTTTTCATTAGCAATAAAATTTAATTCTTAGAAACCATCAATCACTATCACCATCCTAGAAGATCATAATCAATTGATTAATGTTCTCATCTCTTTAGGGGATTTCTACTCGGGCTCTTTTATTTATGCCGCTTGTAGAGAGGAACATCTTCTGAATAGCTTAAGATCCTTTGCCTCATCGTCACTTTACCTTGGCTTGTTGGAGGTGATTTCAACACTATTCTTACAGCATCCGAAAGAAGGGGGGCTCTCCCCTAACACCCACTCCATGGAAGATTTCGTGAATATGATCCTTGATTGTAACTTAACCGACATCGGTTTTTCAGGTTCTAACTTCACTTGGAACAACTCGGACTTTGGCAACTGATTATCCTATTTAACTCACTGGATTGACCAATGGCCAAACACCACAGTGGAACATTTGAGTAGAACACTTTGGATCACTCCTTATTTCTATTATGACCTCTTAGGCAGTCTCCTTCCCCTTTAGATTTCAAAACATGTGGGCAACATAATGACTTTTGAATGTTGTCTCTATGAACCTGGATGGCTCCCATTCACGAAAACTCTGTTAAAGGTATGATCCATTTTTGGATCAAACTTAAATGACTCAAACAAATTCTAAATTGGTGGAACAAACATCATTTTAAAAACATTTTTGCTAATTTAAAAAGTATGGAGAATTTGGTTTGTTCTCTTGAAGAAGCGTCATCATGGACTCGAAACAAACATGACCAACAGGAAGCTAAGGATAAGCGATTAAATTTCAAAATATGGAAGAAACTTATTATCAAAAAAAAAGCTAGTAAACAAATAACGGACGGCGACAGAAATACAAAATATTTTCACGCTCTTTTCAAAAAAAGAAAAGTTCTAAACTCTATTAAAAAATTTAAAAATGAGAATGGCAGTTGGATCAGGCGAAGAATTACAAGACTTCGATTGGTAACCATTTTAAAATTTACTTAATACCAAGAACTTATTGATATCTCCAATCCTCACTTGATTCCCTCCTTGATCACCTCGAGCAAAACAATTTACTCACATTGCGGAAGTTGAGATTGGTGATACCCTTAATAGCATGAACTGGACTCTATCTCGGCCCGATGGGTTTACTACCCATTTCTTCCAACATTCTTTGGTCCACTATTAAAGATTTGATTAATTCGGTTTTGATTTTTTTTAGGGAAACCCCTTCCTAGAGCCTTCGCTAGTACCTCCATCATTCTTATCCCTAAAATTCAAACCCAGAATCCTGGGGTGATTTTAGACCTATCAGTCTTTGCACCTTTTTCAATAAATTAATTGCTAAACTAATCTCTAATTGAATTAGGCCCCTGCTTCCCAATATTATCTCTCTTAATCAGTCAGGATTTATGAAAGGTAGAGCTATTTCTGATAACATCCTCCTTGCCCAAGAATTAATCCATGACATCGACGTTCCACGGAGGTGAAACATTATCTTCAAACTTGATATATCTAAAGCTTTTGACAATCTATCTTGGGATTTTTATTTAAGATTCTTAGCCTTTTTTGGGTTCTCTGCGATTATTCATCTTATTAAAAATTGTGCCATGAATGCTTGGTTTTACGATCATCAATAGTGAGTGACGGTTTTCACATCTACCCATGGCTTGAGACAAGGAGACCCTCTTTCTCCTACTCTTTTTATCATTCTTTGTTGACCTATCCGGTGTTTGAATGATATTTTCTTTTATAAACTAACTTGCTTTATAAAACTCATTGGTTCCGTTTCTCATCTTAGTTTTGCAGATGACTTTATCATCTTCTGCAATGCTTCTATCCCACATATAAAAACAATCTTGAAATTGCTTAATAATTTTGGAAGGGAAAGTGGATTATTTCTTAACAAGACAAAATGCTACTTTATTCCTTCATCCAAAATTGCCATCAATAGGATTAACCATATTCAGCGAATCACTAATTTTAAGCAACATCAGTGGCCTCTTAAATACCTTGGTGCTCCTCTTTTCAAAGGACATAAAAGGTCACATCATTTCGATGATATAATCCAAAAGATCTCTAATCGTATTTCTTCTTGGGAATATAACTTTCTCTCTTTTAGCGGTGCTTACACGATTAAGAGCACCCTCAATTCCTTACCTATTTATCTCATTCAATCTATTGTGCCTACAAATTCTATCATCAACTTGAGGGCTTATAAATAAATTTTTTTGGGGCTCTAACACTTACCAAAAAAATGCATTGGTCCAGTTGGCAAAAATGTTGTGGCTCCTTCAAGGAAGGCGGTCTTGGCTGTAAGACTATTAAAGATACACTTTGCATTTTCATACAAACTTTGGTGGAACTTTAGATGCAATAATAACCTTTGGGCTAACTTCATGAATGTTAAATATTGCCGAGGAAGCACCCTATAACTTGTTCCTACAATTCTAGAGACTCTCAGACTTTGAGAAGATTATGTAGCATTAAATGGATGGAGTCACAAATTACTTGGGGCATAAATTTGGTAACTCTTATTTTTGGCAAGATAAGCTGGATTGGTCTTGGGTCCATTGTGAATTACTTTCTTAGCATTCTCGATACCATTAGAGTTAACTCATTCGGCATAATAATAATGGAATATGTCTAAACTCCTTGAATACATCCCTCCTCTATAATAGATAAGCTTAATTTCATTGGATCTCCTCACCCAACAAGGATCAGATCCTATTTAAACTATCACAGAATGGTGAATTTAATTTAAAAATGTTTGGATATATAATAAAAGAAATGTTGAAATCTCTAATGTCTATGACAAAATATGGCATAACAATATTCCTACTACTTACTCCATTCTTGTTTGGTATTCTTAAGAACTTTATCGGTTGATTCCTTAATGTGGAACAAAGGCTTCCACTTACCCTCTAAATGTTATTGTTGTTTTCACATCGAAGAGGTTAATCATCTTTTTGTTAATGGGGCCATTGCATTAGCGTGGGCGTGGTATGATGATCTTTTAACAATGACCTTTTCAATGGTTCCTTATCCATATACCAACTCCTTGATATTTATTTTAAAAACATCCCTAAAGGTCACATCAAAATTAGTATTATTATTTGGTTTATATGGATGGAAATGAAGCCAAAACACAAAGGTATAGCTATGAATCACAGAAAAATTATGGCTAGAATAAAATACAAAATTAGTGAGCTATTTAATGCCAACATAATTAAGCAGAAACACTTCAAAGGTTGTATTATTGTGGCTGCCAAATTAGGTCTTCATCTACCTATTCGAACTATATGTCATTACGAAAAGGTAGTTTATTGGGTTAAACCCAAAAACAATCTTATTAAAATTAATACGGATGGTTGATTGCGTAATGGATTCTGATTGTGGTGGTATTTTTAGAAACTACACTGGTAAAGCTCTTTATGCTTTTGCTTTTCCTCTACAAACCTGTTCTGTTCCATATGCTGAACTTATGGCTGTGTACTATGCCCTTGAGATTTGCCTTCAACAAGGCTGGTTTAACATCTGGATTGAAGTGGATGCTTTGATTATTGACCTCTTAACTTCTGAAAGCTAGTAATCTTTGAATTATTTTACTCAAGCATATCCGAACCCTCCTTTCTAAATTCAGTTATAAGATCTCCCATGTTTGGAGAGAAGGCAATGCATGCGCCGACTACCTAGCAAACTTAGGTGCTAGACTGAACAATAGAGCTATCTTTGATAACTTAACTCTACCTCATCATCTGAAAGGCCTAGTTAACCTTGATCGGACTGGGCTACCCTATTGCAGAGTATAAACAGCATGTCTACTGTTGGCTTGGTATTGCTTGGACCTGACGGTCCAACCCCCCTTAATTTATTTTCATGTTGCTGGTTCTATCCACTAATAGATGTTTCTGATTGTTCTTTAATTATTTTCTGGCTGGTTCCTTTAATTTGGGATTGCGGTTGTTTGGCTGAACCGTGGAGCCTTCTGTATATGGAATTTTAAATGGGTTGTTGGTGTTGGATTCTCTGTATATACTATATGATAAGCTTTTGGTATTGGTTGGTCTGATAATAATCTGTAGGTATTTGTTATCTTGGTTTTGTTGGACTGGGCTATCCTACTTCAGAGTAATGTCTACTGTTGGCCTGGTACAGTCCACTGCTAGATGTTTCTGATTTTCCTTGTTTGTTTTCTGGCTGGTTCCTTTATTTGGGGCTTGCGATTGTTTGGCTAATCCATGGAGCCTTCTGATTTTTTCATGTTGCTGGTTCTAACCACTGCTAGATGTTTCTGATTGTTCTTTAATTGATTTCAGGCTGGTTCCTTTAATTTGGGCTTGCGGTTGTTTGGCTAAGCCGTGGAGCCTTCTGTTAGACCTTTATGGAATTTTAAATGGGTTGTTAGTGTTTGGATTCTACTGTATATGCAACTTGGATAAGCTTTTGGTGTTGGTTGGTCGATAATAATGTATGTATATGTTATCTTGGTTTTGTTGGGTGGCTACCCTATTTCGTGAGTATAAACTACATGTCTTGGCAGGTATTGCTTGGACCTTTCGTCCAACCCCTTAAATTTTTTTTTTTTTTTTCATGTCTGGTTTTGATCCCGCTAGATGTTTTGATTTTCTGTTTGTTTTAAGGTTCCTTTAATTGGGGCTTGCTTGTTTGTTTCTGATCTGTGGAGCCTTCTTTCACCTTATATGGAATTTTAAATGGATTGTTGGTGTTTGGGATTCTCTTGTATCTGCAAGTGCAATCAGAATTGTTGTTTGGGATTCTCTTCATGGCTCTTTTGGCCTAATCCCATTACCATTAGTAGTATTTGGATTGTGTTGGAATTGAATAACTTTCATTTTCGATTCTCTCTTATCCTTCCTGTTGGGGCATTGTCTGTTGCCTTGATGTCTTTTTGTTCCTTATCTTGAATGCTTTGCTTTTTCCTATACACTAAATTGATTGGTGGATACCTTCATTGTTGAATTTTGTCCTTAGACGCATATATTATAAATGATAATCACCAATAGCTCCTATACATGTTTGTGGGATAGGATGGCTGTGAGGATTTCACTTCACTTTGGTTGGTAGTTGCATTTACGTGGTATCCTTAGATGTTTGGATGCTCATATTTGCAATTGCCCCAAATTGTGAATGAGTAGCCTTCTTTATCCCTCTTCTTCACTAACAATTTCAAATTATCCTGCATTCAGTTACATTTTGTCTATCTAATTGGCTCAAACTTGTCTTTTGATTTTAAACTTGCGGTGTTTAGCTCTTTTTTTTTTTGTAGGTTGCTTGAGTGTCATGGACTCTTTCTCCTTCTCTTTGACCTTAATTCGCTCATTGCCTTCAAATGGTTTGCTGGTTACTATTTTACTCTTAATAGTTTTTATGCTCTCTTTGGATTTTGGATGTATTTAGCTTGGGGTTTTCTCCTTAGGTTGATTGTAGCTCTTTGAAGTAATGAGTGTAACCCCTTTTAAGGATCTTGTAACCTTGGTTTTGTGGCAATAAAATACCCCAGTATAATGGGGTTTCCTTAAAAAAAAAAAAAAAAAAAATCATGCATTATAACATACTATTGTGTATTACTACTAATTGTTTAGCATATTTTAGTTTGTCATAGTATGATGTAGTAGAGTTTGTACAAGTATAATTCATAAAAATATAGATTTATACACTGAGATGATGGGATTTGGCCAAACTTAAGGTAAGCTTAGGAACATCATTAGTGTGATATGTGTCATTTAATCAAAAGAATGGAATTTTGCATCCAAAATAAATGTTCACTTTTCAACCAAATTGTATAAATTTTTTGCTTAAAGTGATTCATTTTAAGGTGTAATATAAGATAATATATTAGATGAAAGCATATTGAATTATAATGTACATAACAATATAACTTCACATATATATGAATGTGGTGGCATGTTACTAAATGTTATTGTACATTTTAGTATGTTTTACATTTTCAAAATAAATTGGATAAAAACTCACAAAAATGTTAATTTGAAGGTTAAGATGGAAGAATTTGGCCAAATACATGGCACACACCAAGAAGCAACACCAAAATTATGCTATTTTGCACCATTTTTAACAAAAAATATAACAATTTTACATCCAAAATAAACATTATTCATATTTTGAGAAAATTTTGTTATTTGTTCCTTTTAAGTGATTATAATGAGGTGTAATGTTTGACAATATATTATATTATAGCAAATTATAATATAACATCATATATTATAATATAATATAGTGTGTTAATTGACACTATAATATGTTTAGCATGATATTGTACAGTTAGTTTGAGCTTGCACCATCACAAATCATAAAATGTTGATTACAATATTAAGATGATGTAATTTGAATGAATACATTATTAGGCTTTTGGTTGAAGTATTAAAGGTGTGCATAAGAGAAGAAATAAGATTTGATGTGAGAATTACATGTCAAGGAAATGGAGGGAGATCTGCTAGGGGATCACACATGCATTGGACATGACATGTGAGGGGCCTATGTCAAGGGCATAGAAGAAGAAAATCTACTACGAATAAGGTTTGAATTTGATTTTATTATATGATTTATGAAAAGAAGATCCACTGGGGATAAGAATCTATAATCCTCCAAGGATTAAGATCGAATTGACTTTATTTATTTTTTTTTTTTCATTGAAGTGGAGGCATATCTATTAGAGATTTGGTCTTGAGTCTCCTGAGGATCGGGTATATGAATCTTCCACTAGGGAAGCAGGTCTGGGCTATCCGATAGGGATTGAGATTTAAGTTTCATTTCATAGATTTATTTGGGGATGTAATCACTAGGGATAAGAGTTTGGTTGGATTTATTTGATTTAGACTCTACTAGGGGAGTTGGTTTAATTTAGCTCCACTAGGGAGGTTGGTTTTGAATTTGATTTGTCTGCTTAACTTGATTATATATGATTTGGGGCTCCATTGGGAAAAATTATATGATTTAACTCCACTGGGGAAAATAAGATTTGGTTTAATTTCATCTGAGTTTGTGTATAGACCCAGTCGGTGTATGATGGACCCATTGATAAGATGCTATATCAGCCCTGACCTACCACAGGTTTACATATCCAAAGGGATAGTCTATTGTTGCAGGGGTAGAACCTAAGGGTTGCCTTTCGTGCAATAGCTATGCTAGGAAGAAGGCGTAGTATACTTACATCTTCTAAAGTGACGAACAACTACTGGGGTGACCTGTTGGATGCATAATAAATCGAACATGACCTAAGGAGACTATAGCGTGAATGCTGCTGGGAACTTATGTTAACTCAAAAGTAGTCAAGATTAATTATATCTTAATTTAATGTTATTTGATATGGTTTTTTTGGTTTAGTTTGATTTCAAATTGAGGGCATATCCGCTGAAGATGTGAGCTTAGTTAAATTTGATAGATATAATTTTTTGGCCATGTTGATGTGCGATGCACCCATTGAGAAGGGGCTATGTCGAACTTGTACTATCTTAGGTTTACAAATCCAAATGAATAGTCTACTGGCCTTAGAGCAGAGCTAGCCAACCTAAGGGGTTACCTTTCGGTGTGCAACAGCTATGCTAAGAAGAAGGCATAGCAGACTTACATTTTCTAAAGTAGGGAACAACTACTGGGGTGATCTATTAGTAGCATAATAAATCAAACCTAACTTAGGGGCGACTATTGAGTGGATGTTGTTGGGGACTGATATCAACTAAAGAGTAGTTAGACGATTCCTATAAGGAGTTTTGCTGACACTGCCCTAAAGATAGGATAACTGCTTAGGAAAAGGTACTACTATGGCTGTCCTCCTAATCCATATTTGAATGTATATTTTATTTATGTGTTTTTGTGGACTCTATTGGTGTACGAGGGACCACACTGAGATGGGGCTATGTCGGCCTTGACTTGTCTCAGATTTACTGGAATAAGGGAGAATCTGCACATCCATAAGACAAAGTCTTCAACCATAGGGTTGGGAAATATGAAAGGGGAATTGTCCAATCCGATAGTAACCCGGGTAGTGTCTAAATGAGGTCACAAAGGACATGATCCAAATATAGTGCCCACAGGGGAGGTGCTGCTAGGGGCATTATCCTGAGCCCTGGAAAAGAAAGCCTACAGGTATACGGTGGTCAACTCAAAGAGAAACCATAGGAAACTTACATCATCCATGAGTGGTGTATCCTAATGTGCGAGAACCAATCAACCTAAGGTGTATCCATCAACATAGAGAAAACTAACCAACCTAAGGTGCCTGTCTGTGTGCAATGATCAATTTGGAAACAAAGCATGTAGGCTGACAACTTTCCAAGCTAAACTGATCATTGGGATAGTCTATCATTGGAGGGACAAATGCTATCTAACCTAGAGCGACTACTAAGGTGGCAACCCCAAGGAAGGACTTGACCCGACTTGAAGCAATCAGGAGGGAAGGAGCTGCTAGGGTACTTATCCTAAACCTTAAATATACTCAACCCAGTCAGTGCATGAAGTCTAATCCAAGAAGAATGCTTAGTAGACTCACATCCTCTTAAAGGAAGCCAACATGAGGTAGCTTACCAGCCACACAGTAAGGCCTACCAAACTAACAAGGCACTCGTTGGTGTGTAGTGCCAAGTAAGGAAGGGAAGTGTAGTAGAGTTACATCCTCCGAAGCAAGAAGACAATTGGGGTGACACACTAGTAGGGTAGCATGTCAGCCTGACCTAGAGCAGCTACTAAGTGAGTGCCACTAGGGGCATTATCTCAACTCAGAGTAGCCCTAGATAAAAGAAATGTGTTTATTTTATATGTTTGTGTGTAGTTTCTGTTTTTGTTATATCGATGAAGGATATGATGCTGCTCGAGTTCATTACACCAACCCTAAACACATCATGGTGGATTCACAAATAAGAATACTTTCAACATGGAAGAGATCAAATTCAAAATGGAATTTTAATTATTTATAATTATTTTGAAACATGATTTATAACATCTCTTTAAGTAGATCCCATTGATTAGAAGAATTGGGCACTCTCCCTTATGATTAATAAGCTGATAAGATCCTCCTTGGTAGGCTTTCTCTATGGCAAAAGGACCTTCCCAAGTGGGTTCAAACTTTCCTCCCATCTTACGATGGGAAACAATCAGTCTCCTTAGAACTAAAATAAGTTCTCCTACCTGAAAAGCCCTAGTATGTACCAACTTATTGTGAGTTTGAATCATTTTAACTTTGCATGACTCGAGGTTTTGGCATGCCCGTAGGCATCTCTCCTCCAAACTTTTGAGCTCTTCAAACTGCAACATGGTGTTCTGCTTTGTTGTGATCTTGCTACACATAACTATCAATATTGATGGGAGTTGTACTTCGAATGGTAGAATGGCTTTGGACCCATACACTAAGGAGAAAGGAGAATATTGAGTTTGAGTTCTATATGTCATGCAGTAGAACAATAAGACATCAACTAACTGCTCACCATTATCACTTGTTATCGAGTGTCTTCTTTAGTATTTAGATGAGAGTTTTATTGAAGGCTTCTACTAAGCTATTTTTCCTTGGGTAGTTGATGGTAGAATATCTCCAACCTATGGTGTATCTCTGAGAAAAGTTGTTGATCTCAATTCTCTTGGATGTAGTACCATTATTAGATATAATTCATTATGGCATTGTAAACATATATACGATATGGTTCTTAAAAAACTGGAGCACATGTCGAGCTATGGCTTTTCTGAGTGAAATCACCTTTGCCCATTGGAAAAAGTAGTCAGTAGCAGCTAGGATGAACGGATGACCCTTGGAAGAAGAAGGATCAATCAGACCCACTATGTCGGTACCCAAATACTTGAATGGCCATGACGCTAATGTTAGATAACAAACCCAAGGAATTTCCCAGAAGCCACTTCGAATGCACACTTTCGGGGGTTCATTTTGAGGTTAAATTAACTTAACTATTTAAAAACTACTCTCAAGTAAAAAATATGGTCTTTATTTTCTCTACTTTTGACCACAAGATCATCGACATAGCACTTGACTTGATGATGAATAATTTCATCGAAGATTCGAGTCATAGCCCATTAGTATGAAGCACCGACATTTTTAAGGCTAAACGGCATGAACTTATAGCAAAAGATTCTGATCGGGGTTCTAAAAGTAGTGTTTCTTTCATCTTCAAGGGCCATCTTTATTTGGATATATCTAGATGAGCCATCCATGAAAGAAGCGCATGAGATGAGGCAATGTCCACCATCAACTCGGATTGGTAGTGGAAATTCTTTTGGACATGCCTTATTTAAATTCTTAAAATGGGCACTTTTTTTGCATTCTAAACTTGGATAGGGTTAGCAGCCAACTTTATTGCCTTATGGAGCTACATCGAAATATCGGCATCTCTTCATAAGTCCATGCAAAGTAGCTCTTAAACTCAGTTAATAGCCTAACTAAGTCATTGGTTTTAATTTCATTCAACAAAGAACTGATGTATATCAATCGTGGAACTTCTTCAGTTCTTAAGTTGATTCCCTTGAGCTCATTGATGGTTAACTTGATCACTTCTTTGAATTCTGGTGATGCATCTTTGACTTCAAAATCTCTAGATCATTTGAAGTTTCTAAGCACAGCTCCTCATATGATATAATATGATTTGAAAAGAACCTACAAAATTCCAAATGATTGGTGATGACTAAGTAGTAATCATCATCATTGACTGGACCCACAGTACTGAAACCTAGTCCTAGCCTTGATTTAGAGATTTTGCATTTGTTCTTCCATATTCTTTCGAAGTAGTCAGACTTGTGCTTTGACCAAGTATGTGGGATAAACCCATTCTTTACTAAATTATGAACAAGAGGTAAGTACCAATCAAAAGATAATTCTATAGAATCTTTTTATGAACATTGTCAAGTTCTACGTCAACTTCTTGACTTGAGGATGATGCTCCCAAAATAAACCTCTGAGTCTTCACACTTGTGGATAGCTTAGGGGCTTTTTTAATTACCAAACCCTTAGTTTTTTCAGAGGAAAGTGGGGTTAGAGCTAAGGTTCACAACTGATGCCTAACTATTTCACATATAGACTTGGATACACTTATGGCTTTAGAGCTCGATCTTCATGCTATCGGCTCAAGTGTCACCTCAAGGGAATCTACTATTGAGAAGAGCTAGTTGGTGTGCTAACCATATAAGACTCATCCTATAAATTAGATTTTAAGCTATATGGATAGCAGGTGTTCTCTTTTATTGTTGGGACATATCTTCTATTGGGTGGCCAATGATGAGGTTGTCTACCCCTGGTACTACCTCTAAACTGGCCTCTTCTTCTGCCTGGTGGAGGTCAGGTCATCTTACCAATATGTTCAAATGGAGTAATGAACTGTGGGTGGATTCTAATGTCAGGCTCCACTTCCTCCTCTAAGTATTTTCGCTTGCTTTTATTTTCTTTTTCATTTTCTCTTTTTTTTTTTAATTTTCTCTTTCTATTTCTTTTTTTATTATTTTTCTATTTTTTAGCTTTGTCCAAGGTTGCGAGAATATACTTGTTAATTTTGAGGGAGGTAGTAAGCCACATTCTCATATATGTCGACCCTGTGAACTATAAATGGCTTGAGATCTCCTTCAACACAGTAGACAATCCCACCTCTCACAAACTTCATACACTGATGTAGAGAGGATGAAACTATGTTGTTCACATGCATCCATTATCTCCCAAGCAATACGTTGAAAGATGTATCCGAGTCTGTAATGTGAAACTTGGCTTCAGTCTGCTAATCATTTATCTCCAAAGGTAACACTATGATGCCAAAGGCCTGTTGACCTCACTTTAAGAGTGCGGATTCAATCTTCCCATCATAGACTTAGGAGTCTTCTAGACACTAAGACTTCCCTAGTCATAAGAAACTTCTAATAATTAGGTAAACACTTAACCTAAGCCTAAAAACTTAGAAGGGTAAACCATATGATTAGGTTATGCCTAAGGGAATAAGATAATCCACCTACCCTACAACCCAAATCCAATCCATGTTCACCTTCTCAAAGCAAACCTCAAGTTCAATTCAAACATCAAATTCAAATCCAAATCCAAATCTAAACCCAAATTCCTAAACCAAATGATTGAAGCCCATGATCAAATCCAAACATGAAACCCTTCCTAAACCATATGACCTATCCCATGGAGTTAGCCAAATCTTAATCCAAATCAATCCAAAATCAAGTGATTTTCTCATAATAAATTTATATCTTCAATCATCTTCCTAAATATAAATCAAATCTACATTCAAATGATCAAAACTAAATCAAACATAATCAAATTAAATTAAAACCCTTCTTAAGCCATATTACCTATCCCATGGACTTAGCCACATCTTAATCCAAATCAAGTAAAACTCAATTTATTTTCTCACAAATCAACCATATTTTCAATCATCTTCACAAATTTAAATGAAATATACATTTAAATCATCAAAACTAAATCAAACCAAATTAGATTCCAAACCTAAGCCACATGACCCAACTCTATGGGCTTAGCCAAATTCCTTTATTCCAAAATCCAGATTCAATTGATTTTCTCATGAATCAATCATACCTTTAATCATATTCACATATACAAATGAAATCTGCAATCATCAAGCTAAAAATCAACCCAAGTCAAACCTAACTTAACCCTTTTTTACTTCAAATATTCAAATGAATAGAAACCCATTTGACACAAGCCTTGAATTGAATTATATCAATCCCAAATCCATATATAAAGTCAACTAAATCAAACTCAACAAAAAAAAAACCCAATTGGTCTACTTGACCCAAAGTGTCCAATTTGACCTATTTGAGCCAAGTTTTAATTCTATCAAAATTGTATTGAACCAAGCCCATCAAAACCTCCCATCATGATTGTTGATCACCCTAGGTTGATCAATTGTCATTAATTGGGTCAAACTAAGTCAACTTGGTCATTTGACCAAGTAAACCCCGTTACCCATATGAACTCGAACTAGCCAAATTGCATCCTAAGCCAAATATCTTGAAACTAATGATTCATACCAAACCAACACCCAACCCAAGCCAATTTGGCCAATTTGGTCAAATTAGTCAACTTAACCCATTTCACCCAAATGAATTCAAATGAGCAAAATCAAATCTAAGCCAAACTAAACCAAACTAATTGAAGCAAAACATCCTAAATGAACATATGAACTTGACCCAACCCTTGATTTGGCTCAATTTGACCAATTGGCAACTGGACTCAACCTAACCCAATTTGACCTAAATGACTCAAATTGAGCCAAACCTAACCAAATCAACTCCAATTAACTTGAAATTTGGGCTAACCAACTTTTGGCTAATTTCAAATTTTCCCAAATCAAATTCAATACTAAAGATCATTCTATCCTTGGGTCAAGGGCATCACATGAGACAAATCACCCATGTAAGTGGTCATTTCCACTCCTTGGCCACTTGATACTCTCCCAATGGTCCACCTAGGCACCTAGGACATAACCCAACTTGAGGAGCAGGGCAAGAAGCGTGCCTTACCATGGCTTGATTAAAAAATTTCTTAAAACACATAGAAATCAAAATAATACAAATAAATACTCATTTAAAAGGTATTTCAGAGGAGAATTAATTAAAATAATCTTAACTAATTTTGAATAGTAGTAAGGTTTAATTACAAAATGTATTAGCTTAATTGCTTCTTAATTACTTGAGCAATTAATCATAGATTTTGTGGGTTAATTTAATGGGATGACCTTTGACTCCCATAATTTTCTTAGAAGTTATTGCTCACATAATTAGGAAAATTGACTAATTAAACCTTAACTACTCTTTTAAGTTAATTAATGATTAATTAATCCCATGACAAATAAATTGGTTAATTAAATTTATTAATCATTGTTCATAGTGAACTAACGAATAGGGTTGGGACCCCTTTCCCTAAGTTCATTTCACATTTTTTTAAAATTGAAATTAATTACAATTTAACTAATTAATTAAATCATTTAATCAAATTGAAATCATGATCACATCAGACCTTCATTAATTAAATCTTGGGTAGATCCTTAGGTGTCTAATACGTGAGTTTAATGAAATTATGGTTAGTCCACATGGGAAAACCGTATGAATAATTAATTAAGTCCTTTAATCTAATTAATTATTCATGAGCCAATTCCATTAGGCCCTTTTATTTCCTAGGATCATTACAAGTTTATTTTCCATGCATATCATGTTGGCTCTTAATTATTTAGTTAATTACTTTAAGGTGACATAGGTAAGGGTAATTCATCTAATTGGGGTTAACTTAATTAAACCATAAACTCAACTTAATTAAATTTTAAATTAAATCAAATCACTAATGTGGAATGGGTTTAAAAAACAAGTGATGATTTCTATTCTCCTCTTTAAATCAAATCAAATCAAAACTTAATTAAAAAAAAGCTTTGGTTTGCTTTTACTCTTATTTGATTTGATTGTCCTTAAGAAAGTTTGGTTGAATGAATCACATGCTTATATTTGATTGTCCTCTTTCCAATCATGTTAAATTTGGTATGCCATTTGAATACATGCATCCATCTTTTAAAATCAAGTAAAATAAAATGGATTTACCTTACGTAAAATTGCATGTGTTGATTTAATTTAATATATATGTGGCTATGAGCACTACTAAATTCAAATGTATTTTTCTTATAAATGAATAGTAATATGTGTTATGATCCTAGTTATAAATACATAAGAAATGCATGTGCTTATAGCTTAAGTGTGAATTTTGAATTATTCAATATTCATGTGGTTATATAAGACTTAATGGTAAGGGGTATATAGTCTAGAAATCCTAGAACATTAGGCTTTAGCTAGCCCCAGGAGGTCATTGGGTTGACAAAATCAAAAGAAGAAATGTTGAATCTAAATTTGTTCTGTTAAAAAAAAAATCTAAACTCATAAATTATAATATAAACTAAACATAAACCTAAACCAAACCAAACCATATACCAAAAATAAAAAAACCAACCCTAATAAAAACCTAAATGACTAAACTAAAAAACCCTAAAACTCTAAACCCTAAATTAAAATAAAACCCTAACCAAAAAACCAAAAGCCAAAACCCTAAACCCTCCCTAAATAAAATGAAAAACCCTAAACCACTATAAACCAAAACCTAAACAAATAAACTTAAAATAAATATGAAAACATAAACAAAATTAAATAAAATAAAAATAAATAAAATAAAACATACCTACCTAAAGAAAATAAATAAATAATAAAATTAAACTAATAAGAAAATAAAAAACCTAAACTAAACTAAAAATAAAATCTATATAAAACTACCTAAATAAATAAATAAACCTAAAATAAAATAAAATAAAGTTTAAATTAAAAAACTTAAACCTTAAAATTAAACTTTAAACTAAATACAAATAAAACCTAATAAACTTTAAAAAAAACCTAAACCTAAAATAAAATAAAATAAACCTAACCTACTAAAATACTAAACTAAAATAAATAAAACATAAACTTAAAGCTAAATAACTCAACCTAAACTTAAATTAAATAAAATATTAAACCTAAACCTAAGTAAAATAAAATCTAAAATAACCTAAATAAAACATAAAACCTAAACATAAAAAAATTAAATAAAATGTAAACCTGCCTAAAAAAAAATAAAACCTAAAATAAAAAGTTAAAATTAAACATAAAATAATAAAATAATCAAAGCTAAAAAATAAACTAAAATAAAAACTAAACTAATAAATAAAATAAATAAATAAAGATAAAAGAAATAAAAATTATAAATAAAATAAAATAAACTAAAATAAAAAAATAAAATTATACCTAAATTGGGTTTACTTAATTATAAATAAATAAAATAAAAATAAAAAAAATAAAAAACTTTAACTAAAATAAAACTAAAAAATAACTAACCCTAAACTCTAACCCAAACCTATAACTAAACCCTAAACCATAAATTAAAATAAACCTAAACCTAAACTCTAAACCCTAAAACCTAAAACTCAAACCTAAACCATAAATAAATCTCCCAAAACCTGAGCCTTAAATAAACACCCTAAACCTAACCTTAAAACCATAACCTAAGACTAAACCCTAACTAAAGATACTAAATAAATTAAAACCCTAAAACTAAAACCTAAATAAATAAATAAAATAATTAAAATAAAAAAAAACCTAAAAAACCTAAAAATAAATAAAAAATAAATAAAAATAAAACATAAACTAAATAAAAAAAATTCTAAACCTAAAATTAAAATAATAAATAATAAATAAAATAAAAACTAAAATGATAAAACCTAAAAATGACTAACCTGGGCCTACAAACCTGACTTCCAACACAATAACCAGATCACTGATACTCATTAACTGACCACTCTACCACTGGGCTAAACCTCTGACCTCCTCCTGACCTAAACTACTTTTAAACCTAAATAATTAATATAAATCTAATAATATAAAAATAAAATAAACATACTAAAACCTAAATCTAGATTAAATATAAACTATTAAAATAAAATAAATAAAACCTTAAACTAAACATAAACCTTAAATAAAGATAATCTAATAAAATAAATCTTAAAATAAAATAAAATAAAACTACTCTTAATAATAATAATAACCTAATAACTAAAACTTAAATAAATTAAAACCTAATCTTAAAATAAATAAACCTAAAAAACCAAATAAATAAACTAAATGAATAAAACCTAAACCTAAAATAAACTAAACCTAAACTAAATAAAATAAATAAACTAAAAAATAACATAAACTAAATACCTAAAATAAACCTAAATAAATACCTAAAAAATAAACAAATAACATTAACTAAAATAAAATTAAACTAAACCTAATTAAATAAAATAAAAAACCATTAAATAACTATAATATAAACTAAACCTATCAAAATAAAATAAACTAAATAAACCTAAACCTACCCTAAATTTAAAAAAATAAAAAAAAACCTACCTAAACCTAAACATGTAATCCCTACTTAAAAACTAACCAGATAAACCTAAAACCTACCCTAAACCTCTCAAACCTAAACCCCAAACCTAATAAATAAGAAACCTAAACTTAAACTAAACTAAATAAGCACAAATAAAAATAAAAACTTAAACTAAAATAAATAAAATAAAATAATAAAATAAATAATTAAAACCTCTAAACCTACTAAACATACATAAAAATAAAATAAAATAAATAAAATCTAAACTCAAATAAAATAAACAAAACCTAAACTAAACTAAAATAAAATAAACCTATAAAAAAAAATAAAATAAAAACTAGATTAAAAATAAAATAAACCTAAAATAATAACTAAATAAAACTAAACCTATAATAAACTTATAAAACCTAATAAATAAAATAAAACCTCCCTAAACTAAAATAAACCTAACCTCTAAACTACCTAAACCTAAACCTAAACCTAAACTAAATAAAATAAAAATAAAATAGTAAAATCTTAAAAAATATAAATAGAAAATAAAATAATAAAATAAAATAAAAAAACTCTAAAATAAACCTAAAATAAATAAAATAATATAAAATAAACTAAACTAAATAAAATAAAATAAAACTAAACTAAATATAAAACCTAAAAATAAAATAAAATAAAACTAAATGAAATAAAATAAAATAAATATAAATAAATAAAACTAAATAAAACCTAAAACCAATAAAATAAACTTAAAATAAAATAAAATTAAATTAAAATAAACCTAAACCCTAAACTAAAGAAAAAAACCTACCTAAATAAATAAATAAACTAAACCTAAAATAAACTAAACTAACTAAAATAAATAAACCTAAACCTCCAAAATAAACTAAACCTAAACCCCACTATAAATAATAAAATAATAAATAACTAAAATACATAAATATTAAACACTTATCTAGAATAAAATAAAACCTCCTAAATAAATAAACCTACCAATAAAATAAAATATAAAACAAAACATAAACTAACCAAAAATAAACTAAATAAAACCTAAAAACTAAATTAAATAAACTAATAAATAAACTAAACTAAATAAAATAAACTTAAATAAAATAAATAATATAAATAAACTAAAATAAACCTCCACTATTTCAAAACCCTAAACCTAAATCTATGTTAACTACCATAAAGCCTAAACCTCAAAAACCCTACCCTAAACCCTCTTGCTAATAAACCCTAAACCCTAAAGCCTCTAACATTACCAACCATAACTGATAAAACCCTAAGCTAACTAAACCTAAAGCTAATAAAACCCTAAATAAACTAAACCTCCTAAACTAAACCCAACATTAACCCTAAACTAAACTAAAACCTAAATCATATAAACCCTAAACTAAACCTAAAACTTAAAATAAAATATAAAACTAAACCTATATAAATTAAAAAAATGAAATAAAACCTAAACTAAACCTAAATAAAAAAATAAAATAAAATAAAAATAAATAATAACCTAAAATAAACTAAAATAAAATAAACTAAAATAAAAAACCTAAATAAAAAAAAAATTGAAGAATGATCCAATCTCTTGTGGAACTATCTTTACAGACGGTTCTTTAGTTTTGATGTGCTCTATCGTTCTCATTTTTATATATGTTGTCACTTTTGTCTTAGAAAACTGGTTGTTACTTGGTTGATGAAATCAAAAGAAGAAATGTTAAATCTAAATTTGTTCTCATTAAAAAAAAAACCTAAACTAAACTAAACCTAAACCCTAAAACCTAAATCCCAAAACCCAAACCCTAAACCTAAACTAACTAAACCCTAAACCCTTAACCCTAAAATGCTAAAAACCTAAACCAAAACTAAATAAAACCTAAAAGTAAAATAAATTAAAAAACCTAAACCAATGTAAAAAAATTAAAATAAAATAAAAAGATAAACTAAAACATAAACTTAAACCTAAACCAAAACATAAAAAGAAAATAAAAAAAATAAAAACTAAACTGAAATAAAATTAATAAAAACCTAAACTAAACTAAAAAATAAAAACCTAAACAAAATAAAAACTACTTAAAATTAAAATAAACCTAAGATAAAATAAAATAAAACTAAATAAAACCTAAACCTACAAAATAAACCTAAACTAAACCTAAAATAAATAAATAAACCTAAATAATAAACTAAACCTAAACTTAAAATAAAATTAAATAAACAATTAAATTAAAACTAAACTAAATAAATAAATACCTAAAAAAATAAACCTAAACCTAAACCTAAAAAAATAAACTAACTCTTAAAATATCTAAACTTAAAATAAGTAAACTCAATTAAATAAAAATAAAATAAACCGAAATAAAATAAAATAAAATAAATAAAATAAATATGAACTAAATAAACCTAAATCTATTTAATTAAAAAACTTTAAACCCTAAATTAACTATAAACCCTAAACCCTAACCTTAAACCAACCCTAAACTCTAAAGCATAAAACCCAAAAAACCCTAAATTCTAAAACCCTAAACCTCCCTAAACCTAACCTAAACCTAAAGTAACTAAATAAATTAAAAAATAAGACTAAACATTAAAACATAAAGAACCTAAACCCTAAGATTGGGCAGAATTTTGATGGTAGGATTATCATCGTAAACTAGGATCAGTTTAGATATAGTGGTGGAGGCAAAGGTGGCAGAGATGGTTATTGCGGTGGTGGTGGGGGATCTGGAGGTGGTGGTCAGAGTAGTGGTGATTATGGAGGCAGGAGGAGCGACGGAGGTTACAACTATGGTGGTGGGAGGGGACATGGGGATATGATGGTGGATCCCTACTCGAGATCGGGTGGTTGATAACGGACAAGCGAAAAATGGGATCGATCTGATTATGGAATGTGTCATTATAGTAGAGACAATTCTAGTTATCTAGGTTTTGATTTGCTCTATGCTCATTTTTGATCTAGATCTTTGGTGTGTTACTTGGTTGATGAAATCAAAAGAAGAAATGTTGAATCTAAATTTATTCTCTGTTAAAAAAAACCAAAAAACCTAAACCCTAAACTAAAAATTGAACCCTACCCTAAACCCTAAACCCTAAACCCCTAAACCCTAAACCCTAAAAACCCTAAGCCTAAACAAAATCTAGAAACCCTAAACCCTAACCTAAATCATAAACCACAAACCAAAACCCTAAACCCTACTCCCACAAACCCTAAACCCCTAAACGTTAAAATTTAAATAAAAAAATAAACTTAATATACTAAATAAACATAAACCTACTAGTTTATTTAATTTAAAAATAAACCATAAACCCTAAATCCTAAACCCTAAACAACATTAAACTAAACCTCAATTACAATTGGAATAAAACAAACTTGAGAACTAAATTCCTATTTCTATTTTTTTCAAGCTTTGCAACATCATTATCTTTTCTAATAAACTAGATCAAATCCTTTTCAAGCTCTCTTAATGGTGATTTCATTCTTAAAGGGGTTTGGAATTTAATTAAATATAGAACACCTCTAATGTTTCATTAAACTTTGGAATAATATCATTCCCATTTCTTATTCAATTTTAGCTTGGAGAATTTTAATAACTTCATCCCAGGTTGATTCCTTGCTCGGCTTAAGGGTTTTACTTACCTTTTAGCTATTGTTGCTTTCATATTGAAAATGTTAATCATGTTTTTTGTTAATGGTGATATTACTTATAAACTTTGGATATGGTATGATGATTTATTTAACACTAACTATTTTCATGACTCTCTCTTGAAGTTTGTTTCCTTAAAATTGTGAAAGGTCATATCAAAGTTGTAACTACTATTAGCCTGATTTGGTTCATTTGGATGGATGGAAATGATGCTAAATATCATGTCATCACTATGAACCATAAAAGGATCCTTGTTAGAACAAAAGAAAAAAATTCATGCTATGTTTAATGCAAATTTAAGCAATTTTCACTTTAGAGGTTATAAATTTGTGGCTAAAAAAAATCACTTTGCATGATGATCCTTCCTACAAGAGTATTAGGATTATACATTGGATTAAACCTAAGATAAATATATTAAGATCAATATTGATGGTTCTATTTCCCCAAACAAATATGGCTGTGGTGGAATTCTTAGGGATTCTAAAGGCACTATCATTTGTGCTTTTGCCTACCCCCTCAAAGCTTGTTCTATTTATCTTTGAACTTATGGTTGTTAACAAAGCTATTGATATTTGTTTAAGTAAAGGCCTCTTTAATATTTGGATTGAAGTTGATGCTCTTCTTTTACTATATGCTCAATAATAATAAAATGGGAAATGCTAACTTATTTTATCTTCTTAATCACACTAAAAAGCTTTTTTCTCAAGTATGTTACAAAATTTCTCACATTCTTTGTGAAGGTAATGCTTGTGCTAATTTCTTGGATAATTTGGGTGGGGAATTAAATGAGCTCACTTTATTTGATAACTATAGCTTACCTAAGCACATTGGTTTGGTCAATCAGATAACAATGGCTTACCTCAAATTTTAAGCTTCTACTCTTTTGTTGATCTTTTGCTATGGTGGTTTTATTCATCTATTTTTTTGTTGTTTTTTTACTAGAAAGTGTCTTTGCTAAGTTTATTTCTATACTTATACCCCCTTCCTATTTACCCCATTGTATACTTGCCTGACCTTTTTTTGGGTCATTGTGGTGCTATTTTTAATTGGTTTTCCTATCCTCTGAGCCTGGTGGTTTTTATTTTGTGGCTCATGCTTTGTGTCTCTTGTTGGGTTGTGGATGTGCCGGATTTGGCCTACCCCTTTTATCAATGAATGTTGGGTTTGCCTCTGGTTTTGGCTAGTTGCGGCCTTTTTTGAATTAGATTATAGATGTTATGGTTGGTTTTATTGGTTGCTACTATTTGTTTATTTCCCCAGCTTTAGGTTATTTTATGGTCTGGCCTCTTATGGTTTGGCTTAGTATTGGATTTTTTTTATGGCTCTTAATCTCCTTTCCTAGTTTAGCTTAGAGGTTTCTAGTTGGTTCCATCTACCGAATTGGAGTTAACTTTTCTATGGTTGTTGTCCCATTTGTTGTGATTATTTGCCTTTGGGATTTGGAAGGGGTTTTGTTTCTCCTGGCCTTGTTCCTTTATTTTATTGGCTATTTGGGTGGTCCTCCTTGGCCTTTTATAGTTTGGATGGGGTGACTACCATTTTTTCTTGTTAATTTTTGAGATTTCTGGAGGGTTGGTGTGGCTTTGTCTACTTTTTTCCTGTTGGGCTCTATATTATCTGTTGGATGGTTGTTTACTATTTGGCTATTTTTATCCTGGTTGGTGGATGTGTTTGGCTATGTTTGATGGTTGGTTTAGGTGCTTTGGTTGAGTTCCTTTGGTCTCTCCACTGGGTTGGGTTTCCTCTACTGGGTTTTTCCTCTACGTGTAGATATTTTTCCTTTGTTCTTGCTTCGAATGTGGGTTTTCTGCTCATCTTATTGGCTATTATTTTAGTGGCCATTTTTTGGTGGAGGATATGAGCTCATCATTTTTTCTTATTTTTTATTGAGGGTTGGCGCTTGAGGGTTTTTATGGCTTATCTTACCTTGATGCTTGTGCCATGTGTGGGGCTTATTGAAGTATTGACTCCATTAGTTTAGTTAGCTCTCCTTATTTCTTGATATTTCTTGGTTGGTGATGGTGGATTTGCTTTCCTTTGCTTGCCTTGGTGGTGGTTTTTGATGGTAATTTATGGATGCCCTCTTGGTCTCTATGCTATGGATTTCCTCTCAGCCTTATCTTCTACATTTTGCTATTTGGGTGGAGGTTTTGCCCTATTTGGATTGCTAGTGCTATGGAAATAGTTGTGGTTGTTCTACCAACAACTTACGAACTGGGATGCTAGCTGATGTTTTGGTCTATTATGGGCTTTGATTGGTGTTAGCTGATTCTAGCTAGTTATTTTTCTCATTTTTTTGTGTAGAACTTGATGACAATGGTTATTTTGCTTTGATTTATAGCAGAGTGCTAGAAATTTGATGCTTCCCATATCTTCTTTGGTAGCATGCATATGATTGTAACCTTCTCATGAAGTTTAGATACTCATGTATTGCCCTTGAGATGATCTTAACTTAGCCCAAGCTCTTTCTCTTTTCTAAATTGTTACTTATCATTTTCCCATGAGCTATGACCATTGCCTTTGTAGTGTTTTTGAAATTTCTTTTTGTAGGTTGGAACTCAGATGGATGGAATGATCTTACCAACCAACCGTTGATGTGGATCTTGCTTATCTTCCCTTCTCAAAGAGATCGAGCTACTGACTAGTCCTTTACTATTTTCTTAAGTTTTATTGGTCTTTTGTGTCTTTCTCATTTTTTTATGTTGTTGCTTTTTCTCTTTATTTTCTTTCATTGTACTTAGATGTTTAGTTTTTTAGGTTTCTTATAGCTTTATGAGCAAAAATTTGAGCTTTACCTTTTAAGGACATTGTATCTTTTATTTTATGGTAATAAAATTCTAACTTCCTAAAAAAAATCTAAACCCTATGAATGGTAGAACCTTGACCCAAAACATCACCATCAACCAAACTTAGTCTAGATCCGCATTGGAGGCAAAGGTAGACATGGATTATCACTTGGTGGGCCAACTGAGGTCGATTGACATGGAGTGGTCAACATCATATCTTTCTAATAAACTAGGTCAAATACTTTTCAAGCTCTCTTACAATGGTGATTTTATTCTTAAAGAGGTTTGGAATTTTATTAGAAATAAATAAATACCTCTAATTTTATCATTAAACTTTGGAACAATATCATTCCCATTTCTTATTCAGCTTTTAGCTTGGATGTTTTGAATAACTTCATCCATTGATTTCTTGCTCGCTTAAAGGGATTTACTTACTTGCTAAGTGCTATTGTTGCTTTCATATTGAAAATGTTAATCAAGATTTTGCTAATGGTGCTATTGTTTCAAAACTTTGGATATGGTATGATGATTTATTTAACACTAACTATTTTCACATCTCTCTTTCATTATATCAACTTCTTGAAGTTTGTTTTCATAAAACTTTGAAAGGTCATATCAAAGCTTTTATTACTATTACCCTTATTTGTTTCATTTGGATGGATAGAAATGATGCTAAATAATGTGACATCCCTATGAACCATAAAAGGATCCTTGCTAGAACTAAAGAAAAAATTCTTGCTTTGTTTAATGCAAACTTAATTAGCAATTTTCACTTTAGAGGTTATAAATGTGTATAAAAATTGCCTAACACTTTGCATGATTGATCCTTCCTACAAGAGTATTAGGATTGTACATTGGATTAAGCCTAAAAAAAAATTCTATTAAGATTAATACTAATGGTTCTATTTCCCAAACAAATATGGTTGTGGTGGAATTCTTAGGATTCTAAAGGCACTATCATTTGTGTTTTGCCTACCTCAAAGCTTATTTTGTTATTTATGATGAACTCATGTTAACAAAGCTATTGATATTTGTTTAAGAAAAGGCCTCTTAAATATTTGGATTGAAGTTAATGCTCTTCTTTTACTTGATATTCTCAATAATAATAATATGGGAAATGCTGACTTATTTTATCTTCTTAATCACACTATAAAGCTTCTTTCTCAAGTTTGCTATAAAATTTCTCACATTCCTCGTGAAGGTAATGCTTGTATTGATTTCTTGGCTAATTTGGGAGAGGAATTAAATGAGCTCACTTTATTTGATAACCATAGCTTATCTAAGCATCCGCATGGTCCTGGTCAATCTAGATAACAGGACTATCTTAAATCAAAGTTTAACTTTATGCTCTTTTGTTGATCTTTGCTATGGTGGTTTTATTCGCCTATTTTTTTCCTTTTTTGTGCTCCCTCACTAGGAAGTGGTTTTTTCTAAGTTTCTTTCTATACCTAAACCCCATTCTATAGTTACCTGACCTTACTTTGGGTCATAGTGGTGCTGGTTTTAATTGGTTTCTCTATCCTCTGAGCCTGGTGGTTTTCTTTCTATGGCTCATGCTTTGTGTCTCTGGGGTTGTGTGCTGATTTTAGCCTACCCCTTTTACCAATGAATGTTGGGTTTGCCTCTAGTTTTGGATGGTTGTGGACTTTTTTGAATTGGATTTGCAAATGCTATGGTTGGTTCTACTAGTTGCTGCTATTTATTTCCTTCATCTAACTGGCTATTCTGGGTGGTTATTTTTTGTGGTAGCTGTTGGCCTCTTCTGGCTTGGCTTAGTTTTGAGTTTTTTTATGGTTGATGTTCTCTTTTCTTTGTTTGGATTGGAGGTTTCTACTAGTTGGTTCCATCTACCCTATGAATTGGAGTTAGCTGTTATGTGGTTATTGTCTCCTAATTTTCTCCTTTTTAGTGATTGTCTACTCTTTGGGATTTGTAAGGGGTTTTGTTTGCCTCTGGCCTTATTCCTATCATTACAGTTTTTCTACTTGTGGCTGGGTGGTCCTCCTTTTCCCTTTTTAAATTTTCTATTTTTTTTTGGTTATTTTGGAGATCTCTAGGTGGGTTGTGGCTTTGTCCGATGTTGTTCTTTTCTTTCTTTTGGCTCTATATTTGTTCTATCAACATGTTTTTTGTTCATCGGCTAGTTGGCTATTTTATCATCATTGGTTATCGGATGTGTATTTGTTGGATGTGGTTGGTTAGTTTCTTTGGTTGGTTCTTTTAGTTGGGTTTCTGGTTTGCTCCTGGGTTGGTTATCCTCTTTTGGGTGTAGCTATTTTTCCTTTACAATAGAGAAGGTTCTTGTTATCTAGTGTTTTTGATTTGCTCTATACGTGCTCATTTTTTATCTATTTTGTCGCTTGTGTCTTAGAAAACTTGGTGTGTTACTTGGTTGATGAAATCAAAAAGAAGAAATGTTGAATCTGAATTTATTCCCTATTAAGGAAAAAAACCAAAAACCCTAAACCCTAAACTAAAACATGAACCCTAAACCATAAACCCTAAACCATAAAACCCAAAACCCTAAACCTTAAAACCTAAACCCTAAACCTTAAACCCTAAACCTACAACCATAAACCTATAAACCTAAACCATAAATCCTAAACCCTACACCCTAAAAAACCCTAAATTTTAAACCCCTAAACCCTAAACCCAAAACCCAATACCCTAAAACCCTAAACCCTAAACCTTAAACCCTAAAGCCTAAATCGTAAACCCTAAAGCCTAAACACCAAACCATAAACCTAAACTTAAACTAACTAAATAAGTTAAAAAATAAACCTAAACCCTAAAACCTAACAAACTTAAACCTAAATCTAAATCTTAAGAGTGGGTAGAACCTTGATGGCAGGAACATCACCGTCAACCATGCTCAGTGTAGATCTGGCAGTGGAGGTGAAGGTGGAGGTGGTGGTTTTCGCAGTGGTTGTGGGGGATCTAAAGTTACTGGTGGATATGGAGGTGGTGGTGCAAATGGAGGTTATAAGAGGTTATAGCAGGCGAGGGAGAGATCTATGATGGTGGATCCCACTACTTGAGCCGGGTGGTTTTGATGGGAACCGAGAAACCAACCAATTTGACCGCTTATAAACTATGTATTTATAGTAGAGATAGTTCTAGTTATCTAGGGTTTTTGATTTGCTCTATGTGTGCTCATTTTTTATCTATGTCATCACTGGTGTCTTAGAAAACTTGGTGTGTTACTTGATGAAATCAAAAGAAAAATTGTTGAATGAATTTGTTTCTAAAAAAAACCAAAAACCCTTAACACTAAACTAAAATCAGAACCCTAAACCTATGAGAGGACGATGTGGTTCTGATGGGAATTGGAGAAACTGAAGATCAACCAATCCAATTTTCTTATGGAACTATGTCTCTAGAGAGACGTTCTATGGTTTTTTTTATTTTCAATGCATGCTCATTTTTTATCTATGGCATAACTTGTGTCATAGAAAACTTGGTGAGTTACTTGGTTGATGAAATCGCAAGAAAAAATGTTGAATTTGAATTTGTTCTTTATTTAAAAAAACCTAAAACCCTAAACACTAAACTAAAACTAGAACCCTAAACCAAAAATCTAAACCCTAAACCTTAAACCCTAAAAAACCTAAACCTAAACCCTAAACCCTAAACCCTAAAAATACTAAACCCTAAAACTCTAAACCCTAAACCCTAAACTATAAACTCTAAACCCTAAACCATAACCCTAACCCTAAACCCTAAACCCTAAACCATAAACCCTAAAATACTAAACTCTAAGCTCTAAACAAACCTAAACCCTAAACCTAAAAGTTTAAACTCCTAAGTCCTAAACTAAACCAACCTTAAACTTAGCTAACTAAACCTTAAACCCCTAAATGCTAAACCCTAAACCTTAAAAACCCTAAACCCTAAAGTCTAAACACTAAACCCTAAATCAGAACCTAAAACCTAAAGCTAAAACCTTAAACCTAATCCCTAACCCTAAAGTATAAAACCCTAAAACCTTAAACCCTAAACCCTAAACTCGATCCTAAACATAAACCTAAACCAAACCTAAACCTAAACCTAAAGTTACTAAAGAAATTTAAATAAAAACCTAAACCCTAAAACTTAATAATCCTTAACTTAAACCTAAACCCTAAACCCTAAACCCTAAACCTTAAAACCTTAAACCCTAAATCCTAAAACCTAAAAGCTAAACCATAAACTCCTAAACCCCAAACCCTAAACCCAAAACCCAAAACCCTAAACTAACCGTAAACCTAAACCCTAAACCCTAAAACCTTAAAACCTTAAAACCAAAACCTAAACTAAATAAAACCTAAAAATAAAATAAATAAAAATACCTAAACCAAAATAAAATAAAATAGAAACATAAAATAAAACTTAAACCTAAACCTAAAAAGAAAATAAAATAAAAAATTAAAACTAAACTAAAATAAAATAAATAAAAACCTAAACTAAACTAAAAAAATAAAAACCTAAAATAAAAAAACTAAACTTAAAATAAAATAAAATAAACCTAAAATAAAATCTAAAACTAAAGAATAACCTCAACCTAAAAAAATAAATCAAAAATAAAACATAAAAATAAATAGAAAATAAAACCTAAACCCTAAACTAAAATATAAAAAAACATAAAACTAAAATAAAATAAAAATAAACCTAAACCTAAACTAAACTAAACTAAATTAAAATAAATAAAACCTAAACCTAAACCTAAAATAACCTTAAACTAAATAAAATAAAATAAACTAAAACTAAACCTAAACCTAAATGAAAAAATAAAACCTAAAAATGAACTTAAAATAAAAACCTAAAACCTAAACCTACAAAATTAAAATAAAACCTAAACATGAACTTAAAAAGAAAAAATCACACTAAACTTACAAAAGAAAAAGAAAACTCAACTAAAAAATAAATTTAAACCTAAACCTAAACCTAAAACATAAATTAAAATAAAAACCTATGCTAAAATTAATAAACTTAAAATAAATAAACTAAACTAAGTAAAAATAAAAAAAAGAAAACTAAAAGAAATAAAAATTAAGCTAATTATACTAAATAAACCTAACTTTACCGATTTACTTAATTAAACAAAAAGAAACCTTACACTCTAAATCCTAAACCCTAAACCCTAAACCCTAAACCCTAAAGCATAAACCCTAAACCCTAAACACTAAATCTTAAACCCTAAAAGCATAAACCCTAAAACCCTTAACACTAAATCTTAAACCTAAACACTAAACCCTAAACCCTAAAACCTAAACACAAACCCTAAACCCCAAACCCAAAACCTAAACCTAAATTAACTAAATAAATTAAAAAATAAACCTAAACCCAAAAACCTTATAAACTTAAACCAAAACCAAAACCCTAAGAATGGGCAAAACCTTTACGAAAGGAACATCACCTTCAACCAGCTCAGATCTAGATGTCAGAGGAGGAGGCGGCCATCAGGGTGGTGAGGGAACCTGAGGTGATCGACATGGAGGTGGTGGTCGAGCAAAGGTGGTGGAGGAGGAGGAATGATGGAGGTTACAGCCATGGTAGTGGCAGAGGGAGAGAATCGGGATATGATGGTGGATCCTGCTACTCGAGAGTCTGGGGAGGTTTTGATGGGAACTAGATAAACTGAAGAACGACCAATCCGATCTGCTGCTTAGGAAACTATGTCTATACAACAAAGGAGGCTCTAGTTATTTAAGGTTTTTGATTTGCTCTATACCTGCTCACTTTTTATCTATGTCATCACTTGTGTCTTAGAAAACTGTGTGTTACTTGGTTGATGAAATGGAAAAGAAGGAATGTTGAATCTGAATTTGTTCTATGTTAAAAAAAAGCCTAAACCCTAAACTAAAACTTGAACCATAAACCTAAAATCTAAACTGTAAATCATAAATCTTAAAAACCCTAAACCCCAAACCCTAAACCATAAACCCTAAACACCTAAAAACCTAAACCTAAACTAAATAAAACCTAAAATTAAAATAAATAAATAAAACCTAAACCTAAATAAATAAAATAATAAAATAAAATAAAAACCTAAACTTAAACCTAAACCTAAAAATAAAATAAAATAAAAAATTAAAATTAAAATTAAATAAAAGCCTAAACTAAAATAAAAAATAAAATAAACCTAAAATAAAACTCTAAATAAAATAAATACTAAACATAAAATAAAAATAAAATAAACCTAAAATAAAATAAAATAAAAACTAAATAAAAACCTAGACATAAAAAATAAAGCTAAAAATAAAACCTAGAAATAAATAAAAAATAAAACCTAAATCCTAAACTAAAAACATGTAAACCTAAAATATATAAAATAAAATAAACCTAAACCTAAACTAAAATAAATAAAGCCTTAAATAAACTAAACCTAAACCCTAAACTAAATAAAATAAAATAAACTATAAATAAACCTAAACCTAAACTAAAAAATAAAACTTAAAAGCAACCCTAAAATAAAAACCTAAAACCTAAACCAAAAAAAAATAAAATAAAACCTAAACCTAAACCTAAAAATTAGAAATAAAACCTTAACCTAAAAAATAAAATAAAAATAAAACTGAACTAAAAAATAAACATAAACCTAAACCAAAACCTAAAAATTAAAATAAAAAAAACCTAAACTAAAATATATAAACCAAAAATAAAAAAAATAAACTAAATAAAAAAAATAAACTTAAATAGAAACAAAAAATAAAATCAATTAAAATAAATATAAAACCTAAATAGACCTAAACCTATTGGTTTACTTAATTTAAAATAATACCCCCTAAACCCTAAACCCTAAATCCTAAACCCTAAACTCTAAATCCTAAAACCAACCCTAAACCCTAAAAGACCCTAAACCCTAAACTAACCATCAAACTAAACACTAAACCCTAAACCTTAAACACTAGAACCTAAACCCTAAACCCTAAACTTAAACCCTAAACTCTAACCCTAACCTTAAGCCCTAAACCCTAAACCCTAAACCCTAAACCATAAAATCCTAAACTTAAACCTAAATACTAAACTAACCTAAATACTAAACCTTAAACACAAAAAACCATAAGGCCTAAACCCTATATCCTAAACCCTAAACTAACCCAAAACCCTAAGGTAACCGTAAACATTAAACCCTAAAATCCCCTAAACCTAAACCCTAAACCCTAAACCCAAAAATTTTAAACCATAAAATCCTAAACCCAAAACCCTAAACCCTCAACCATAAATTCTGAACCCTAAAAACATAAAAACCTAAACCTAAACTAAATAAAACCTAAAAATAAAATAAATAAAAAAACCTAAAGCTAAATAAAATAAAATAAAAACCTAAACCTAAAAATAAATTAAATTAAAAATAAAATAAAATAAAATAAAATATATAAAAATATAAACTAAACTAAAAAATAAATAAACTTATGAATAAAAAACTAAATAAAATAAAACTAAATGTAAAATAAAAATAAAATAAAGCTAAAATAAAATAAAATAAAAGCTAAAAAAACCCAAACTTAAAAAATAAACCTAAAAATAAAACTTAAAAATAAACAAAAAATAAAACCTAAACCCTAAACTAAAGAAAAAACCTAAACCTAATATAAAAATAAAATTAACAAAATAAAATAAACCTAAACTTAAACTAAAATAAACTAAACTAAAATAAATAAAATGAGGACCTAAACCTAAAAAAACTAAACCTAAACCTAAACCTAAACTAAACAAAATAAAATAAACTAAAAATAAACCTAAACCTAAACTAAGAAAATAAAACCTAAAATAAACCTAAAATAAAAACCTAAAACCTAAACATAAAAAAATAAAATAAAAACTTAAACCTAAACCTAAAATAAAAATTAAACCTAAACCTAAAAAACAACGTAAAAATAAAAAAACCTAAAATAAAAACCAAACTAAATAAAAAACCCTGAAAAAAATAAAATAAAATAAAATAAATAAAAAATAAACTAAATAAACCTAAACCTATCGATTTTCTTAATTTTTTTTTCTTTAAAAAAACATAATCCAAAAATTTTTAACCCTAAACCCTAAACCCTAAACCTTAAAACTACAACACTAAACATACAACCCTAAACCCTAAACCCTAAAAATCCCTAAACCCTAAACCCTAAACATTAACCCTGACCCTAAACCCTAAACCTTAACCCTAACACTAAACCTAAACCCTAATAAATAACTAATAATAATAACTAACTAATAAACCTAAACCCTAAACATAACTAGCCTAATAAAACTAAACCCAATAACTAAACAAATAATAACGAAACTAACTAAACTAAAACTAATAACTAATAAATTGAAACTAAGAAACTAACTAAATAACTAATAAATAACTAATAAACTAACTATACTTAATAATAATCTAACTAAATAATAATAATTAAAACTAATAGTAAAACTAAAAAACTAATAAACTAAAATTAAATAACTAATAATAAATAACACTGAATTAATAAACTAATAATAAACTAAACTAAATAAAACTAATAACTAAACTAATCCTAATAATAATAAACTAACCTAATAAAGTTATTAATAATAATAAGCTAATAAAACTAACTAAACTAATAAACTACTAACTAATAAGAATAAAAAATAAACTAAACTAAAAAATAATAATAACTAAAAAACTCTATATAATAATAAAACCAAATAACCTAAAACTAACTAAACTAAACTAAAATTAATAATAAACTAAATAATAAATAAATAAAACTAAACAAAACTAAACACTAAACTAACAAAACTAATACATAATAATAAACTAAATAAAAACTAACCAATAATAACTAACTAATAATAATAAACTAATAATAACTAAACTAACTAAATAAATAACTAATAACTAAACTAATTAAAACTAATAAACTAATAATAATAATAATTAAAACTAATAATAATAATAACTAAAACTAATAATAATAATAAAACAAAATAAACTAAACATCAAACCCTAAACCTAAACTAATAAAATTAATAATAATAAAACTAAAAATAACAAACTAGACTAAACTAAAATAATTAATATCTAAACTAATAAAACTAATAATAATAACTAAACCATAACTAAAAAACTAATTAACTAATTATAAAACTAAACTTAAACTAACTAATAACTAACAAATAAAACCTAAAAAACTAATGAAACTAATAAACTAAAAACCTAATAATAACTAATAAAAAATTACAATTAATAATAAACTCAATAAAACAAATAAAACTAGAACTAATAATAAATAACTAATAACCTAAAATGAATAACTAATAAACTAATAAACTAACTAACTAAGAAACTAACTGATTAAAACTATACTAATTAATAAATTATACTAATAAATAATAAACACTAAAACTAAACTAATAAACTAAATATAATAACTAATAATAAATAACTAAATAACTAACTAAAACTAAATCCTAAACCTAAACTAATAAACCATAAAAACTAACTAATAAATAAACATAATAATAACTAAACCTTATAAACTAACTAATAACTAATAAGAAACTAATAATAAAACACCTAACTAAAAAATTAATAATAACTAACTAATTATAAACTAATAAATTGATAACTAAATAAAACAAAACTAATTAAATATCTAAAATAATAAACCTAATAAATAAAATAATAATAATAAAACTAACTAAAAGTAACTAAACTAATAAAAAAATAATAATAATAATAAATAACTAACTAGCTAAAGTAATAAACTAATAATAATAAAGCTACTAATTAACTAATTAATAAATAACTAAATAACTATACCGTAAACCCTAACTAAATAAATATACTAAATAATAATAATAAAATTCATAATAATAAACAAAACTAATAATAATAATAAACTAAAAAATAATCCAAAATAAAAACTAATTAAACCAACTAACTAAACTAATAATAAAACAATAAATAACAAATAAGTAACTAAAAAAACTAAACCTTAAACTAAACTAAAAACTAATAGTAATAAACTAATAAACCTAAACTAAACTAAACTAATAATAAACCAATAAATAAACTAACTAAACTAAAAAATAAAACCACTAACTAAAACTAACTAAAACCTCAATAATAATAAAACCATAAACTAATAATAACTAACAAACTACACTAAATAAATAACTAATAAATAAACTAAACTATTTAATAAATAAACCTAAACTCTAATAAATAATAAACACTAAAACTAAACTAATAAATCTATAATAATAACTAATAATAAATAACTAAATAACTAACTAAAACTAAACCCTAAACCTAAACATATAATTAATAAAAACTAATTAATAAATAAATACAAAAATAACTAAACCTAATAAACTAATTGATAACAAATTATTAACTAATAATAAAACACCTAACTAAAACAATTAATAATAACTAACTAATAATAATCTAATAAACTAATAACTAAGTAAAACAAAACTAAATAAATAAATAAGCTAAATAACTAAACTAATAAACCTAAATAAATAATAATAATAATAATAAAACTAACTAACAATAACTAAACTAATAATAAGCTAATAATAATAATAAATAACTAACTAAACTAAACTAATAATAAACTAACTAATAAATAAATAAATAACTAAACCCTAAACCCTAACTAAATAATAAACTAAATAATAAAAAAACTTAATAATAATAAACTAATAATAATAATAAACTTAAAAAACTAATCTAAAATAAAACTAATAATAAATGAACTAACTAAACAATAATAATAATAAAAATAAATAACTAACTAATAATCCAAAAACTAAACCATAAACTAATCTAAAAAAACTAATAATAATAAACTAATAAACCTAAACCCATAACTAAACTAATAAAACTAATAAACTAAACTAATAAACTAATAAATAAACTAACAAAACTAAATTAAAACTAAACCATTAACTAAAACTAACTAAAACCTAAATAATAATAAAACCATAAACTAATAATAATAACTAACTAAACTAAATAAATAACTAATTAACTAATAATAACTAAACTAACTAATAATAATTAATAAATAAACTAAAATAAACTAAACCCCAATAAATAAACTAACTAAATAAACTAATAAACTAAACCTAAACTCCCCCCCTAAACTAACCTAAAATAATAACTAAGAAAACTAAAACTAATAAAACTGAACTAATAACCTAACTAAAACTAAACTAACTAAACTAAACATAATACTAACAATAAACTAATAATAAAACTAATAAAATCTAATAATAACTAAAAAAACTAAACCTAAAACTAAACCCTAAAACTAAACTAAACCCTCTTATTGATGAGATCCTCGCATTCTTGGTGAGTTTGAGTGCTTTCTCTTGGTTTCCCTATAAATTGTCGGCTTTGGGCTGATCTCGACATGTCTTGTCATGATGATGTGACCATGGCCGCTTCTTCAAATCCATGGGGTAAATCCCATAAATGGATCCCAGGGCATATATTTTTTGGGTAATCCTTCTCTAAATTACCATTGTTACTAAATCTTTCAAAATGTCTTTAGCCTGTAAGAATTCCTCCACCGAGCCTCCTTTGAATTTGCTTCATATGACTTTTAAAGGTACTCCGACAATTATGATTTTAGATGAGGATATTGAAAGATTAGCTGAGCCTTTGGCCAAAGATGGAAGATATTCGTTCTTTTTTTAATAGCTTAAATTTATCTGGTTCATTTTCTATTGGGCTGACTGATCCAAGGCATGTTCTGATTAAACTTAATGACCTGATTATAGAATAATTTTTCTAGAGTTTTACTATGTTTTTAAATTAAATGCATATTGAAGTGGATGCCTATGTTTGATGTTAATGAAGAGTCTCATATTGTTCCCATTTGGATTTTTTTACCTAACTTGCATATTCATTTATTTAATCATCAAATTCTTTATGCTATTGGGTTGATTTTGGTCATCTTTGTAAGTTAATCAAGCAAATGCTTTCTTCTAGACCGTTCTGCTGCGAATTCTTGTAGATTGAAATTACTAAAAGATATATG
>CM038214.1:375480788-375556373 GCA_021442155.1 Cymbidium sinense | reverse complement strand
TTAATGATGATTTCATTATCTTTTGTAATGCTTCCATTCACCACATTAAAAACATTAAAAATTTCTTAAATAAATTTGGGAAGGAAAGTAGTCTTTCTATTAACGAAGGAAAAAGTTGTTTCATTCCATCCTCTAAAATCTCTAATAACAAAATTAATCAAATCTTGAGAATCACCAATTTTCAGCAACAACACCGTCCTATTAAATATCTTAGAGCTCCTCTTTATAATGGTCAAAAAAGATCACATCTCTTTGATGAGTTAAACCAAAAAATTTCTAATAAAATTTATGTTTGGGAATTTCATTTACTATCCTTTGGTGGTAGACTCACTTTGCTTAATGCTTAACTCCATGCCTTTATATCTTATTCAAACCATTGTGCCTACTAATTCTACCTTAAATAATCGAGCCTTAATAAATTCTTCTAGACTCAAACAATTCTACTAAAAGGATGCATTGGACTTCTGGTATAAAAGTGTGGCACCCTTTGAAGGTGGGCGTAGAATCCATGAAGCTATTACACATTCTCTCATAAACTTTGGTTGAACTTTATGAGCAAAAATAGTCTCTGGCTAAATTCATGACTACCAAGTACGCTGGTAAGCATCCTCTCATCTATCCTTACAAGGTGACTCTCATGTATGGAAAAGACTTTGTTCCATTAAATGGGAAGCTGAACCCCTTATTTCTTGGGGGGTCAACTCTGGATCTTCTTTCTTTTGGTAAGATAACTGGATTGGTAGTGGCTCTATTGATGATTTATTATCTACTCACTCCACTGTTATTATTACAGTAAACTCTTTCTGGATAAATAATAAATGGAATGATACAAAGCTTACTAATTGTATTCCTACCTCTCTTTTACATAAATTTACTATCATCCCTATCATTTCTAACCATCCAAATCAGATTCTCTTTAAGCTGTCTCAAAATGGTGATTTTAACCTTAAAGATGTCTGGATTCATATTAGAGAAGCTCATGATTTCTCTAACATGTTTTTTAAACTTTGGAATAACACTATCCCCATTTCTTATTCTATTCTTACTTGGAGAATTTTGAAAAATTTCATCCCTGTTGATTCCTTAATGTGGGGTAAAGGCTTTTATTTACCTTCAAAATGCTACTGCTATTTTCACATTGAGACTGTGAACCATGTCTTTGTGAATGGAGCTATTGCCTCTAAACTTTGGTTTAGTATGATGATCTTTTTAATATTGACCATTTCAATGGCACTTTATCCTTATATCAACTTCTTGATGTTTATTTTCAAAGAACTGTAAAAGGTCACATTAAAGTGATAATTGCCATCACACTTATATGGTTCATATGGATGGATAGAAATGATGCCAAACATCATGGGATTCCTATGAATCATAAAAGGATTATTGCTAGAATTAAAGATAAAATTTGTGCTTTATTTAATGTCAGTTTAATTACCAACACTCAATTTAAAGGTCAGAAATTTGTGGTCAACAAACTTGGTCTTAGCTTGCGATTATCCTAATTGTAAAGAAGATAAGATTGTCTATTGGATAAAGCCTCATAAAAATATTATCAAAATTAATATCGACTCCCATTTCTCAATATGCTTTTGGTGGTGGCATTTTTAGAAACTTTAAAGGTAATGTTACTTGTGCTTTTGCCTATCCTTTTACTGCATGTTCTATTATCTTTGCTAAATTAATGGCTATCAACAAAGCTATTGAGATTTGTTTACAAAAAGGTTGGCTTAACATCTGGTGGATGCTCTCTTACTGATTGATATGTTGACCTCCACCAGAGTGGGTAATACAGATTTCTATTACCTCCTTAAGCACACTAGAGCTCTTCTATCTCAAGTTTGTTTCAAAATCACTCATGTTTGGCGTGAAGGTAATGCATGTGCTGATTATCTTGCTAATCTGGGAGCTAGATTAGAAGATATAACTTTCTTTGATAAGCTTAATCTTCCTAAACACTTGCATGGATTAGTTAATTTTGATAATACTGGATAACCCTATATCAGAAATTAATCTCAATTTTATGTTTTTGATCTATTAATGGTTTACCTAACCTATTTGTTTCATTCCATTTTTCTAATTTCTATTGCTACTTGGTTTTTTCTGATGCATTTTACTGAAACTATTACCTGGTTTTCTTGTGTTGGAGGCTCTTGCCTCTGTAGCATCAGCTATTGGTTTACTGTTAATTTTCCTCTTACTTATTGGGTATTATTGTTCTTGCTATTTCCCTTATTGAAGGGGGGCTGTGTTACCTATTTCCCCAATTTGCTTGGTTGTGATTCCCCTTTTCCTAATCTATAGGGACAGATTGTGTTTTTTGCTTGCAATAAGGGCAGTCTTACTGCACGACTGGGAATGCTTTCTATTTGTCTCTTTGCACGATTGGGATATTTTTTTGCCCTTCTTTCCTACTGTCTCTACTAATACTGATTTCTTAGTCGCTGGTCTATTTCTCCTTGATTTGAAGGATTTAATGCTACTATTTCTTTTGATTCTACTTTTGTTTCAAGTAAAAAATGTATATATTAATCTCTATGCCTGATTTGGTATGCTATTTTGGCTTCTAGGTGAATGGTTTTAAGGGTTTGTACCTTCAGTAGGATAATTATTATGGTTGGTTTCCTGACTAGTCTTATGCTCTTCTATTTGCTATGTGGATAGCCAGATTATCAATGAATTTAAGGTATGGGTCTATCTACATTTACATTCCTCTCTTGGATCTTGTAGACTTGTGCAATTGTTGTTGTGATCATGCTATTATCAAGGTGATTATTAACATCTGTTTGGGTGGCCACGATTGGGGTTTTGCTAATAAACTAAATGGTTTTTTGGACTACTATGTCCACCAGGCTGATTATTACTTATTGAACTATTGGTTTCTGATGCATTACCCTGTATAATTTCTATGGTTATCCTGTATTGGAGGTTCTTGCCTTTGTTCTCCCAGCTGTTGGTTAACTGTTTGTTGTCCTGTTTCATGTTGGGTTCTTTTTAAGCTGCTCTTTGGGTTTGTGTCTCATGATTTGCTAATCTACTGGTTTGTGCTGCCCCTTTTCCCAACATGCAGAGACAGAATGCTTTTTTTTCTTGCCATCACTATTATTTCCTTGAACAATTGGGCTTGTTTCTTGACTCCCTCTCCTGTTGTCTTTTCTGGTGTTGTTTGCTTAACTACTGGTCAGTTTTCCTTGGAATTGCAGGATTGTACTGATGTTATTTTTTTTATTTTCATTTTGGTTCATTGCAGTATTGGTACTGCCTATAATATCTTATGTCAGGTTCAGTATTTGTTTTATCATTTTGGTTATTTCCATGGTTCTTTCTATGTTCTTTATATTGCTTAGTTTTGGGGCTAGTTTCTTGTCCTCTTGTTTACTGTATGGATTACCATATTATCTGGGCCTTTGTGGTATGGGTCTATCTACTGTTTCATTTCTCCCTTGGATCTTCTAAACTTATGCAATTACTATTGTGATTATCTATTATCAAAGTGATCGTTAACATCTGTATTGCTATCCAGAATGAATTCCCTCATTACAGGCTGTTTACCTGGACAAGAGCTCTCATCTGGGTAGGGATGGTCCTGCTTTTATGCTGAAGGGTTTTACTTTGTTCATCAGGCTGAATATTATTTTGGTTTCCTATCTAGCCTTTTCTTTGATTATTGTTGTTTACTTCACCCCATTATCTTTGGCTTGCTATTTTGGATTTACCTACTAGTTGTGTTTACTCATTCTTCTACTTGACATTCAAATTTATTGTTGTGGTCATATTAATACTATGGTGGATGTGGCCAAGATTTTCATCTGGATTGGGATGTTGTTGACTCTACATTCTCATGCTTTGTTGACATTAGTTGGTGGTACTTATCTTATAAGGGATTGGTGGCATCCCTTTAACATTCAAATCTATGATGACTTCTTTTCTATAGTGTATGTGGCTGTATTTTGGGTATGCAGGTACTAAAGACCATATGAATTCCTCCCAATGGCTATTCCACAGGTATGTGGGTGATGATGGGATGATTTCACTCATCATTTGGCTGGTAGTAACATTTATGATGTAACACCTCATTGGAAGTTTGGATGCTCATGTTTATGGCTGACCCAATTTTGTGTGATTGAGCCTGAGCCCATTCTCACACACTTATGAGAAAGTTTAAAAAGAATTTGATCAGGTTTGCTAAAAGTAATAGGAATATTTTTAAAGTTGTCAAAAGGAGAAGTAGGGATATAGTTATCAAGTTTGTTTTCATTCCAATTTTTATTAAGCCAAACAGAATTAACTTTGACAGCAATAGTAGAGTGGGTACAAAATTGGGTGTCAATCGAACCATTGCCAATCTAATTATCGTGCCAAAAGAAAGAAGATCCCGACTAGATACCCCAAGAAATTAATGATTTAGCGACCCATTTAATGGAACAAAGCCTTTTCCAAATTAGAGAGTCACCAACTTCATAAGCACAGTTTAGAGGGCTTTTACCTTGACAAAATTTTTTCATCATAAAATTAGCACAAAGGCTATCATTCTTTCTAAAGTTTCACCAGAGTTTATGAGAGAAAGTAGTGATAGCTTCACATATAGGTTTACAACCAAGAGCACCTTCACCCAAAGGACCACAACATTTATGCTAAGATGTCTAATGCAATCTTTTGATAGAATTATTAGAGACCCAAATAAATTTGTTAAGCAAATGATCAATTCTAATAAGTGTAGCATTAGTGGGAATAATAGTTTGAATCAAATAAAGATGCATAGAGTTGAGAGTGCTTTTAAGGATAGTGAGCCTACCACCAAGGAATAGTAAATAGAATTAATAAACATATATTTAATTTGAAATTGTTTGAATTTTATCATCAAAGAGATGGGAACATTTCAGGCTTTTAAAGAGCGGAGCACCCAAGTACTTAAGAGGTAAGTGTTGATGTTCAAAATTTGTGATATGAAGGATTTGATTGATTTTATTATTTGAGATATAGGATGTGATAAAATAGTTTTTGTTATCATTGATCGAAAAAGGCCACTTTCTACCAAATTTATTTAAAAAATTCTTAAGATTCTTGATGTGATGAATGAAAGCATTGCAGAAAATGATGAAATCATCAACAAAAATTAGATTGGAAATAGAGAGATCACCAAGAGTTTTGTAGTACATACTAGAATTATCTAACAATAAGACATTGATGCTCCTAGATAAGTACTCAACAATAATAATAAATAAAGCTGAAGATAAGGGATCCCCATGTCTTAAGCCATGAGAAGAAGGAAAGAAGCACAAAGCTTCCTCATTAAACAAAATCAAAAACCAAGCATTATTGATACAATTTTTGATGAGAAAATAAATTTTTTAGAAAACCCAAATAAATCTAGAATATGGTAAAGGGAATCCCAAGAGATATTATCTAAGGCTTTGGTAATATCAAGTTTGAAAAAAATGTGGCCCCCTCTAGTGTTGGCATCAAGATTGTGAATTAATTCTTGGGCAAATAAAATATTTTCAAAAATAGATCTACCACTAACAAAACCAGTTTGGTTGAGAGAGATATGTTTATTAAGTAAAGGATTAAGTCTATTAGTAAGGATTTTGGATATCATCTTATTGAAGAAGGTGAAATGACTAATAGGTCTAAAATCACACCAATAATCTGGGCTATCTTTCTTTGGAATAAGAATGATAGAAGTACTAGAAAAATATTTGGGAAAAGGATTACCATTAAAAAAATCAATCATAGCCTCAATAAAATTATTTTTAATGATAAACCAACATTTGTGAAAAACTTGAGTAGTGAAACCCTCAGGACCAACAATAAAATCAATGTTCATGCTATTAAGAACTTTTAGAATTTCCTCTTCATTAAGCACAAAGGTAAGCAAATCATTATCATTATTATTTATAATAGAAGGAATCAGTTGAGAATTAGAAATAGCTTCATAAGAGCAATATTTATTAAGCATATTTCTAAAGTAATTAATAGTCGAATCCTTAATCTCATTATTCTCCAAAATCCAATCTTCATTGTCATTTATAATTTTTGGAATATTACTGAAAGCTCTTGTTTTGTTAACCAAAGAATGAAAATATCTAGTATTCCTGTCACCATCAGCAATATGTTTACTAGCCTTTTTTGGCTCCAATAAGCCTCTTCCATGTTTTGGAAATTGGGAAGCTTTTCTTTTGTTTGTTAATCAAGAACTTTGAAGGGTCTATAACAGACACTTCAAGGTCACAAACCAAATTTTCCATGTCTTTAGTATTAGCAAAAAGATTTTTAAAATAATGCATGTTCCACCAACCCAAATTTTGTCTAAGTCTTTTAAGTTTAAACCATAGTCTATTCATCCTCATAATTGAATTATCAGGATGTAAAGAAGCTTTCCAATTCTTAGCTACAACAATAAAGAAATAAATATGCTGAATCCACATGTTTTGAAATCTAAAAGGAGAGGAGTTTTTTAATCTATTAGAATTATTTTAATAGAAACCGTAAGAGGAGCATGATCGACAAGGTTCTCGCTTAAGTGATCAAGTAGTAGTAATAATTCAATGAGTATTAAAAAGAATCCTATCAAACCTTTGCAAAAGTCTAGAGTTTTTTCAAGTGTAGTTAAAGCCCTTAAAGCCAATATCAATCAAACTACAATCAACGATCAAATTGGAAAATTCTTCCATGGAATGAATATTGTCAGAGCAACCACCACTCCATTCAGAATAAAATAAAATAGTGTTTAAATCACACCCCACAAACCAAGGTTTGTTGATCGAGGTAGCAAAGTTCCTCAAATTATCCTAAAGGAGATTACAACCAGATCTATAGCAAGAAACATAAACAAAGGAGCCTTAAACACAATAGTGACCATAGGAAATTAGAGCATTAATAACTTGT
This sequence comes from Cymbidium sinense, assembly GCA_021442155.1. NCBI lineage: Eukaryota > Viridiplantae > Streptophyta > Magnoliopsida > Asparagales > Orchidaceae > Cymbidium > Cymbidium sinense. The sequence goes on along the minus strand of CM038214.1, from coordinate 375,549,485 downwards.
TGAAAATCATCAATAATAGAAACCTCAATGAAATTATTCCAAAAAGACCAGATCTTATTTCTAACATTAGAGTAAATTTTATTAAAGCTGATCATTCTAGCAACATGGCTAATTTTATTAGAATGAATGAGAGGTTCCAAAATAATGAGTAAATAAATATTATGAATGCGACAAAGAATTCTAATATGATTATGAATAGAGTGGGTACCAATATCGCTAACATTCCAAATAAGAGAATTAAACATAATGAAGGAAAAAAAGGGGTAAGTAAAGGTTAATTAATAGATGAGTGAGAGCCAGTAGCAGATCTAGTGTTTTTGGATAGTTTGGGAGGGTAATTTTTAACATTTTATTCTTTAGAGCATGATAAGTTTGAAAACAATTTAATTTTTCCTCTAGAATCATCAAACGAGTAATATTTGGTAACATTGGTCACCAATTTATGAGAGATCTCTAAGTGTTTTGAGGGAAGTTCACCCTCTTCCAAATCCAAATTAAGTTGAAAAGTAGGATTAACGTGAATATCAAGATTAGAAATGAGAGTTGGTGACAACTTAGAATCATTTAAAGAAAAAATAGTTAAATCTGGATTAGAAACATTTTCAGCTTGATCGACATCATTTAAATCCTCATTGGGATTTTCATTTTTGTTGATCAAAGCTGGCATAGAAGCAAGGATAGAATCAGTGGAAACAGAATCATCATCCAATAACTTAGAAAAATTGTTATTCTCTGTATTAGAAATATTCAATTTTAAAGAAGAGTTAATAGGTAGTTCATTCTTCACATTCTAAAAATCAGCTGAAGCCCTAGCAACCGTAGGATCCAAAATATGTTCAACAGGGATAATCCCAATATTCTAGGAATCAACCTCAATAGCAGCTTTCATACCATTCTTAATATGAGATTGATTTTGAACATATGGGATCATTTAGGAACTAGATTTTGTTGGAGGATTTTGATTTTTTAAATGAGGATGGAGAATTAAGCAATCCGAGTTATTATGACCATGCATTTTACAATGACAACAATAAATTGGATTATTATCAAATTCAACCTTTTGTGAATACCCATATTTTTCAGAGCCAATCCAAACTTCGTTATGGTATTTTTTTAGTTATGTCTAATTCCACTAAGATCCGAGCCACAGAAGGGCGAGATCGATCAATGATCGCTTGGTTGAGTTGCAAAGGCCAACCAAGAAGAGCCCCAACAGCAAAAAGCACATGATGTGTAACCAAATGAATGTGCATATTAGGAAGAGATAACCACACAGGGATAACAGGAGATTCCTCCTTAATGTTAAAAAGGGGTGACCACTTCAGTAAGCGCATTTGATTATTAAAAATGAAGTAAGAATGATGGACAAAAACTTTAGAATAATCATTAGAAAGTTGAATCAGAATATGTCGGGGGTCAATAAGACCAATCGAGAAAACACATGTAAGCTTAAGATTATTAAAAAAAGGTTAAAATTATCTAATGAGAGAGAATTCAAATGGTTTCGCCAACATTTCAACATCCATATCAGAGCACATTACGACTGGCAAACCACAAAAGAAGTGAAGATGAGATTAATCAATGTAATAGATGAAGAAGCCTTACCAGAGAATGCATCCTTAAATGAGATTAAGAATGGAGCATTACGCAATCGTCCAGGTGCCAATCAACCTTTGGAATCGAACAAACCAAAGCCAAAATAGCAAACATCCCCATATGTGCCAAAAGAGAAACAAACCAGAGAGAAGAGAGCCCATGAGGCGTGAGGGTGGGGTGGGGGGTGGGGGGTAATGAGTGGGTCGTGGGTTTGGTTTGGGTTTAGGTTTAGGTTTATTTAGTTTAGTTTAGTTTATTTTCTTTATTTAGATTAGTATAAGTTTAGGTTTACATTTTATGTCATTTATTTTTTAGTTTAGTTTATTTAGTTTATTTAATTTAGTTTAGTTTAGTTTAGTTTATTTTTTATTTATTTTATATTTTATTTATTTTAGGTTTACTTTATTTATTTATTTTAGTTTACTTTATGTGTTTTTATTTAGTTTATTTAGTTTTTAGTTTATTAGATTTGTTTTATTTTAGTATATTTTGTTTAGTTTAGGTTTAGGTTTATTTATTTAGGTTTTAGGTTTAGTTTATTTTTATTTATTTATTTAAATTTAGTTTAGGTTTATTTTAGTTTATTTTAAGATTATTAATTTTTATTTTTTAGTTTATTTAATTTTAAGTTTAGGTTTAGTTTATTTTAGTTTTTACTTTATATTTTTAGTTTAGTTTTTTAAGTTTTATTTTATTATTATATAGGTTTAGATTTTAGTTTATTTATTTAGATAATTTTTATTATTTTATTTATTGTTAGTTTAAGTTTAGGTTTAGGTTTTAGTTTATTTTATTTTCTTAGGCTAGTTTAGGTTTAAATTTATTTAGTTTATTCAATTTAGTTTATTTATTTTATTTAATTTTTTTAGCTTTTTAGTTTTAGGTTTTGTTTAAGTTTATTTATTTAGTTTATTTATTTTAATTTTATTTATTTAGTTTATTTATTTTAGTTTTTTTAGTTTCGTTTAAGTTTTAGTTTGGTTTTATTTATTTAGGTTTATTTTATTATTTCATTTAGTTTATTTTTATTTATTTTTAGTCTAGTTTATTTATTTATTTTTAGTTTATTTTATTTTATTTATTTATTTTATCTTTAGATTAGGTTTAGTATTTTTAGGCTTTAGGGTTTAGGCCCAGGGTTTTAGGGCCCAGGTGGAGTAAGCCTGTGGTCAGTGGCTCTCAGAGTGGCCCAGTGGTCACTGGGAGTTTAGGCTCAGGCTCAGGCCCAGGCCTGTGGCCCAGGCCTGTGGCCCAGTGGCCCAGGGCCTTTTGGCCCAGGGTGCAAGTCTGTTAAGAGCCCAGTGGTCCCAGCCTCACCCATTGGGGTCATTTATCAGTGGAAAGTAAGCCTCTGGCCTGTGGTTTGTGGCTCAGGCCTGTGTAGTGTATGGGAGGGCCCAGGGTGGGTGAGGGTGGTGGGACAGCCTAGGATCAGGGCCTGGGGTTGGGCCCACCATCAGTGATCAGGGTCAGCTCAGGGTTTAGGGTTAGTTTTGTGGTTTTTTAAAGAAAACAACCCAGGGTGATTTATTTAGTATATTAGTTATTTTTTTATTTATTTTATTTTATTTTATTTTTATTTTTTATTTAGTTTAGTTTATTTATTTTAGTTTAGTTTTTTTATTTTAGTTTATTTTTTAGGTTTTAGTTTATTTTTTTTTTAGTTTTTATTTTTATTTAATTTTTTAGGTTTAAGTTTTATTTTTTTTTAGGTATAGGTTTAGGCTTTTATTTCTATATTTTTTAGGTTTATATTTTAGGTTTTTGTTAAAAGATTATTTTTAGGTTATAGTTTTTAGTTTAGGTTTAAGTTTAATTTTAGTTTATTTTATTTTATATGTATTTTGGTTTAGGTTTCAATTTAGTTTATTTTAGGTTTAGGCTTAGGTTTTATTTATTTTATTTTAGTTTATTTTATTTTTATTTTAGGTATAAGTTTTTATTTTTGTTTAGAATTTAAGTTTTTCTATTTATTTATTTTTACACTTTATTTTAAGGTTTATTTTTTTAGGTTTAGGTTTTTATTTATTTTTTATTTTTATTTTAGGTTTAGTTTTTATTTTTTTAATTTAGTTTAGGTTTTTGAATATTTTATTTTAGTTTAGTTTTTAGTTTTTATTTTTATTTTTTTTATTTAGGTTCAGGTTTAGGTAAGGTTTAGGTTTTAGTTTAGGTTGTTATTTTATTTTTTATTTTTATTTTATTTTTATTTAGGTTTTTTTATTAGGTTTCAATTTTTAGCTTTTTAGTGCTTAGAGTTTAGGGTTTAGGGTTTAGGATTTAGTGTTAATTCAAAGTTTAGGGTTTTTTTTGGGTTTTGGGTTTGGGTTTTAATTTAATTTTTGGGTAGTTTTAGGTTTTGTGTTTTAGGGTTTGTGGTTTTTTGGGTTTAGGTTTTGGATTTGGTTAGGGTTTAGGGTTTAGGTTTTAGGTTTAGGGTTCAAGTTTTAGATTAGGGTTTAGGGGTTTTAATTTTTTTTTAACAGAGAACAAATTCAAATTCAACATTTCTTCTTTTCAATTTCATCAACCAAGTAACACACCAAGTTTTCTAAGAAATAAGTGACAACATAGATCAAAAATGAGCACGCATAGAGCAAATCAAAAGCTTGAGATAACTAGAAATGTCTCTACAAGAAAGATGCGTAAGTAGCAGCGATTGCTTCTTTAGTTTCTCCAGCTTCCCATCAAACCACCCCGACCTCTCGTGTAGTAGGATCCACCATCATATCACTGATCTCTTCCTCCACCACCACCACGACTGTAACCTTCATCGCTCCTCCCACCTACATAGCCACCACTGCTCTGACCACCACCTCCATATCCACCACACCTCCAGATGCCCCACCACCACTGTGATAACCGCCACCGCCGCCTTCGCCCCCACCGCCAGATATAGACTGAGCCTAGTTTATGATGATGTTCCTACTATCAAAGTTATGCCCATTCTTATGATTTAAGTTTATTAGGTTTTAGGGTTTAGATTTATTTTTTAATTTATTTAGTTTCATTTAGTTGGTTTAGGGTTAGGTTTAGGGTTTAGGGTTTGTGGGTTTGGGTTTAGTTTTAGGTTTATACTTTGTGGTTTGTGTAGGATTAGGGTTTTAGGTTTAAGGTGGGTAGGGTTTAGTTAGGGTTTAGGGTGTGGTTTAGGTCAGGTGCAGGTCAGAGTTATCATTAGTAGGTTTAGGGTATGTTGTGGGTTTAGGTATTGGGTTAGGAGATGGGGTTTAGGTTTTTTTAAATTACAAACCGACAGTTAGGATTATTTAGTTTATTTTTATTTATTTAAGTTTATTTTATTTTTATTTTATTTTATTATATTTATTTTATTTAGTTTATTTATTTTAGGTTTATTTATTTTATTTTATGTTTTAATTTTAGTTTTCTTTAAGGTTTAGATTAGTTTAGGTTTTTTTTAGTTGCATTTTAAGATTATTTTTTTTTAGATTTATTTATAGGTTTTATTTTTAGTTTTAGGTTTATTTTAGTTTATTTTATTTTATTTAGTTAAGCTTTTTAGGTTAGTTATTTATTTTATTTTATTTTATTTAATTTGGATTAGCATATTTTATTTTGTTTATTTTATTTTTATTTTTTAGTTTTTTTAGTTTAAGGTTTAGGTTTTATTTGTTAAATATTTTATGTTTTTTATTTAGTTTTATTTTAGTTTAGTTTATTTATTTTTTATTTTAGTTTAGTTTTTTTTTTAAGGTTTTATTCTGACGATTTATTTTATTTTAGCTATTTTTATTATTTTTAGTTCATTTTATCTTATTTTATTTTATGTTTAGGTTTAGGTTTTTATTTTATTTTCATTTTATTTAAGTTTATGTTTAATATTTATCTAAGTTAGGTTTAGGTCAGCTCTTAGGTTTTTTAGTGGTTTATAGGCCCAGGCTTTAGTTTAGGCCCAGGTCATGGTCTTTGGCCTAGAGGTCAGTGGGCACAGTGGCTCATTATTTAGGGTCATTTTGGCCTGGCCCAGCCTCAGGTTTTAGGCACAGAGCCTGGTGGCTAGGCCTGTGGCCTGAGCTAGGGCTCAGGCATGAGGCATGTGGGTGGTCAGTTTAAGGCCTAGGGCTCAGGGCCTAGATGAGGATTTATGGCCTGGCCTAGTGTTTAAGTTTGTGGTCATGGTTTAGATTAGATAAGGGTTTAGGATTGAGTGGATCAGGCCTGTGGCTCAGTGATTGTGGGTAGGGTCAGAGGTGAGTGCATGTATAGTTTTGGTTTAGGGTTTGATCAGGGTTTAGGTTTTTAAAAAAAAATTAAGCAAACCAAGGTTTAGTTTACTAGTTTATTTAGTTTATTTATTTATTTTTAATTTGTTTTAATTTTATTTTATTATTTTTATTTAGTTTGGTTTTAAATTTTATCATTTTAGTTTATTTTTTAGGTTTAGTTTTAGGTTATGTTTATTTTTTAGTAAAGTTTTATTTTATTTTATTTTTTAGGTTTAGGTTTTAATTTTAATTTTTAGGTTTTGGCTTAGATTTTAATTTTATTTTTTTAGTTTAAGGTTTTAGGTTTATTTTTGGGTTTTAATTTTTAGTTTATATTTAGGTTTATTTTAAGTTTATTTTATTTTATTTAGTTTAGGGTTTGGGTTTCATTTATTTTAGGTTTAGGTTCAAGTTTTATTTATTTTACTTTAGGTTTAGGTTTATTTTATTTTATTTTATTTTTTTATTTTAGGTTTAGTTTTTATTTTTAGTTTAGGGTTTATGTTTAATTTTTTATTTATTTTTAGGTTTTTTTTTAGATTTAGGATTTTATTTAGTTTTTATTTTCTTTTATTTTAGGTTTATTTTATTTTATTTTATATTTAGTTTTATTTTATTTAGGTTTTATTTTCGGTTTATTTTATTTTAATTTAGTTTAGGTTTTATTTATTTTATGTTACTAGCTTTGATTTTGTTTTCTATTTTAGGTTTGTGATAAGGTTTAGTTTAGGTTTATTGTTAAGTTTTAGTTTAGTTTTAGTTTTATTTTGTTTTTTATTTCATTTAGGTTTAGGTATATTTATTTATTTTATTTGATTTAGATTTAGTATTTTAAATTTCATATTTAGATTTGTATTTGTGGTTTATTTTAGGTTTAGGGTCAGATTTGGGTTTAGGATTTAGGCTCAGGGTTTAGGTTTAGGGTTTAAGGTTTAGGGTTTTAGGGTTTGTGGTTTAGGTTTAGGATTTAGGGTTGTAGATTTAGTGTTTAGAGTTTTATTATTTGTTTTAAGTAAACCTCGATGTTTTGGGATTATTTAATTTATTTTTTATTTATTTTAGTTCATTTTAATTTTTTTATTTAGGTTTATTTTATTTTATTTAGTTTAATTTATTTATTTTAGGTTTATTTATTTTAGTTTATTTTATGTTTAGGTTTATTTTTTTTTATTTTATTTTATTTTTTGGTTTATGCTTTTATTTTAGGTTTAGGGTTCATTTTGGGTTTTTATGCTTTAGGGTTTAGGGTTTAGGGTTAAGGTTTAGGATTTAGGGTTTAGGTTTTTTTAGGGTTCAGGATTGTTGGTCTAGTGTTGTATGTTTTGGCTTTAAGGTTTATGGTTAATTTTAGTGTTTAGTGTTTAAGGTTTAGGGTTTAGTATTTAGGGTTTAGTTTTTTTTAAAACTAAGTAAACCTGTAGGTTTATGTTTATTTTGTTTAGTTAGTTTATCTTTTATTTATTTTAGTTTATTTTATTTTCTATTTTTATTTATGTTAATTTTGTATTTTAATTTTATTTATTTTATTAATTTTAGTTTATTTTTAGGTTTAGCTCATTAGTTTATTTTTTTAGTGAATTTATTTTACTTTATTTTATGTTTAGGTTTTTTGGTTTTAAGGTCATTATAGGTCAGATTTGGGATTTAAGATTTAGGTTTGTGGGTTTGTGGTTAGGCTCAGGGTTTAGGTGTGGCAGGGCTCAGGGCCTGTGGTGCCCAGGGTTTGGGGTCCAGGTTTAGGCCTAAGATTTAGGTTTTGGCTCAGGTTGGGGTCTGGGGGTAGGGTTTTGGAATCAGGCTCATGGCTCAGTCAGTTTAGGGTATGGCCTGTGGCCTAGGGTCCGTGGTCAGGGTTTTTTTGGGCTAATGTTTAGGGTCAGGTTTTATTTTAAGTTTGGTCCGGGTTTAGGTAAGGTTTATTTTGAAATAAAACCCGACAAAGTCATGTTTATTTATTTTACTTTTATTAATTTTAGTTTATGTTTTTTATTTATTATTTAAGTTTATTTTTATTTTTTTATTTTATTATATTTATGTATAGGTTTAGGTTTAAGTTTATTTTTTATTTTCTTTTTTATTTTTTATTTTATTTAGGTTTTAGGTTTTTGGTTTTGGGGTTTATTATTGGGTTTAGGTTTATATTTTTAGGTTTGTATTTAGGGATGTAGGTTTTAGGGTTTAGGGTTTAGGATTTTATGGTTTAGGGTTTAGGGTTTTAGGGTTTCAGCATTTTAGGTATTAGGGTTTAGGATTTAACATTTAGGGTTTAGGGTTAGAGTTTTTTTTATGTTTATTTTTAGGGTTTAGGGTTCAAGTTTTAGTTTAGGGTTTAGAGTTTTTGGTTTTTTTTAACAGAGAATAAATTTATATTTAACATTTTTTCTTTTTGATTTCATCAACCATGTAACACACCAAGTTTTCTTAGACACAAGCGATGTCATAGATAAAAAATGAGCATGCATTGAGCAAATCAAAAGCCATAGATAACTAGAACCATCTCAAATGTAAAGATGCAGTTCCATAAGCAATAGATGAAATCGGTCTTTCTTTGGTTTCTCCTGTTCCCATTAGAACCACCCCCGCCTCTCGAGTAGCTGGATCTGCCATCATATCCCCGATCTCTCCCTCCACCACCACCACGGCTGCAACCTTCATGACTCCTCCCGCCTCCATAACCACCACTACTTCGACCACCACCTCCATATCCACCAGCACCTCCAGATCAACCACTACCACTGCGATAACCACCACCTCCGCCTTCGCCTCCACCGCCAGATCTAGACTAAGCCTGGTTGACGGTGACATTCCTGCCATCAAGGTTTTTTTTATTCTTAGGGTTTAGGTTTAGGTTTATTAGGTTTTGGGTTTATTTATTAATTTATTTATTTGTTTTAGTTGGTTAGGGTTTTAGATTTAGGGTTTAGGATTTAGGGTTAGGGTTCAGGGTTTATGGTTTAGGATTTAGGGTTTATGATTCACGGTTTAGTGTTTAGGGTTATGATTTAGGGTTGTAGGTTTAATTTTATAGGTTTATGGTTAGTTTTAGGGTTTAGGGTTTAGGATTAAGGGTTTAGGTTTTTTTTAATTAAGTAAACCAGTAGGTTTAGGTTTATTTAGTTTACTTAGTTTATTTTATCTTATTTTTTATTTTTATTTAGTTTTATGTTTTATTTTTATTTAGTTTAGTTTATTTATTTTAGCTTTATTTTAGTTTAAGATTTTATTTTAGTTTATTTTTTTTTTAGGTTTAGGTTTTGTTTTATTTTAAGTTTAGTTATATATATTTTTTTTATTTTTAGGTTTTTATTTTATTTTTATTTTTTAGGTTTAGGTTTTTTATTTTATTTTTAGTTTTAATTTTTAGGTTTTAGGTTTTATTTTAGGTTTATTTTGGTTTTATTTTTTAGTTTAGGTTTAATTATAGTTTATTATTTATTTTAGTTTAGGTTTAGGTTTAGTTTCTTTTAGGCTTAGGTTTAGGTTTTATGTATTTTAGTGTAAGTTTAAGTTTATTTTATTTTTATTTTAGGTTTAGGTTTTTTTTTAGTTTAGGGTTCTGGTTTTAGTTTAGATTTTAGGGTTTTTGGTTATTTTTCAATTGAGAACAAATTTAGTTTCAACATTTCTTCTTTTCGATTTCATCAACCAAGTAACACACCAAGTTTTCTAAGACACAAGCGATGACATGGATAAAAAATGAGCATACCTAGAGCAAAGCAAAAACCCTAGATAACTAGAATCGTCTCTACTATAAAGACACAATTCCTTAAGCGACAAATCAGATCGGTCGTTCTTTAGTTTCTCTAGTTTCCATCATAACCACCCTGGCCTCTCGAGTAGCGGGATCGACCATCATATCCCCATTCTCTCCCTCCTCCACCACCACTATTATAACCTTCGTCACTCCTCCCGCCTCCATAACCACCACTACTCTAACAACCACCTCCATATCCACGAGCACCTCCACCGCGAGATCAAGATTGAGCCTGGTTGACGGTGATGTTCCTGGAGTCAAGGTTCTGCCCATTCTTAGGGTTTAGGTTTAGTTTTAGGTTTATTTTTTAATTTATTTAGTTACTTTAGGTTTAGGTTCAGGGTTTAGTGTTTAAGGTTTTATGGTTTATTTTTTTAGGGTAAGGTTTAGGGTTAGGGTTTAGGGTTTTTTAGAGTTTAGGGTTTAGGGTTTAGGATTTACTGTTTAAGGTTTTTTAATTAAGTAAACTTGTAGGTTTAAGATTATTTAGTATATTTAGTTTATTTTTTTTATTTTAGTTTACTTTAATTTTTATTTTTATTTATGTTTATTTTGTTATTTTTATTTAGCTTAGGTTTTTTATTTTAGTTTATTTTTTTTGGTTTTGGTTTAAGTTTAGGTTTATTTTTTAGTTGAGTTTTATTTTTATTTTATTTTTTATGTTTAGGTTTTATTTTATTATTTTTAGGTTTATGTTTAAGTTTTTATTTTTTATTTCATAAAATTAGGTTTTAGGATTTTATTTTAGGTTTATTTTTTTTTAGTGTGGTATATTTTTAGTTTATTTTATATTATTTTATTTAGGTTTAGTTTATTTTAGGTTTAGGTTTTTTTTATTTCAGCTTAGTTTATTTTATTTTTATTTTAGATTTAGGTTTGTTTAGTTTACGATTTAGGTTTTATTTTTTGTTTATTTTTAAGTTTAATTTTTAGGTTTATTTTTTAGGTTTAGGTTTTTATTTAGTTTTATTTTATTTTATTTTATTTAGTTTATTTTATTTAGGTTTTTTATTCTTAGTTTAGTTTATTTTTAATTAGTTTCTTTTATTTATTTTATTTAATTTTTTTTATATTTTATATTTTTTTTTACTTGGTCCAGTTTAGGTGTTAGTTTAGGTTTTAATTTATTTTATTTTTTATATTTATTTTATTTTATTTATTATTTATTTAGTTTTTAGGTTTTAGGTTTTTTTTAGGGTTCTGATTTAGGATTTAGGGTTTGAGTTTAGGGTTTAGGGTTTGTGGCTCAGATCAGTTTAGGGTTTAGGATTTGGGCCTGTGGTTTTAGCACCAGTTTCTGTGGAGGTCACCAGGTACACCTTTTTAGGGTTTAGCTTTGTGGTAGTCATGGTTTGGGCATTTAGGATTTAGGGTTTGGGTTCCGTTAGTTTAGAGAGTTTAGGTTTGTGATTAGGGTTAAAGTGGTTTGTTTTAGGTTTAGAATTTAGGATCTTTAGTATTTATTTTAGTTTTAGTTTATTTATTTTATTCTTTTATGTTTTAGGTTTAGTTTAGGTTCCAGTTTTTTATCTTAGTTTAGGTTTTAGTTTTTTAGTTTAATTAGTTTAGTTTAGTTTTTTTTTTTTAGTTTATTTTAGTTTAGGTTTTATTTTGGTTTAGGTTTATTTAGTTTAGTTTAGGTTTTAGGTTTTAGTTTTTTTAAGTTTTTTAATTTATTTTAGGTTTATTTAGTTTATTTTATTTATTATTTTATAGTTTAGTTTATTTAGTTTTAGGTTTAATTTTAGTTTAGGTTTTATCAGTTTAGTTTATTTTTAGGTTTAGGTATTTTTAGTTTAGTTTATTTAGTTTATTTTATTTTAGGATATTTTGTTTAGTTTAATTTAGGTTCTTATTTTAGTTTTTTATTTTTTGTTTTTTTAGTTTATTTACTTTTAGTTTATTTTTATATTTATTTTTATGTTTTTTTAGTTTAGTTTAACTTTTAGTTTTAGTTTTAGTTTTAGTTTACATTTTTTTAGGTATTTTATTTTAGTTTTTTATTTTTAGTTTATTTTAGTTTATTTAATTTTTAGTTTTTTCAGTTTAGGTTTTTTTATGTTTTATTTTATTTAGTTTAGGTTTAGGTTTAGTTTAGTTTAGTTTATTTTTTATTTAGTTTTTATTTATGTTGATTTTTAGTTTATTTTTTAGTTTAGGTTTTATTTTTAGTTTATTTTATTGAGTTTAGTTTAGTTTAGTTTAGGTTTATTAAGTTTATTTTAGGGTTTTAGTTTATTTTTTAGTTTATTTTATTTTCATTTTTTTTAGTTTAGGTTTATTTTTTTATTTAGGTTTATTTATGTTTTAGTTTATTATTTTTATTTTAGTTTAGTTTATTTATTTATTATTTCAATTTATTTTTTTTAGTTTATTTTTTATTTTTATTTAACTCTTTTAGTTTATTTTCAGGTTTAGTTTTCTATTTTTTTTAGTTTATTTATTTTGTTTAGGTTTATTTAGGTTTATTTTATTTTTAGTTTATTTTTTTATTATTTTTTATTATTTTTACTTTTTTTTAGTTTATTTTCTTATTTTAGTTTTTAATTAGTTTATTTTATTTAGTATAGTTTTTTATTTTTTAGTTTTTTAGTTTTTTTTATTTTTTTATTTTCTTATTTAGGTTTTGCTTATTTTATTTTTTTATTTTATTTTATTTTATTTATTTTAGTTTTTATTTTATTCAGTTTAATTTAGGTTTAGTTTTTCAATTTTTTTAGTTTTTTAGTTTAGTTTATTTATTATTTTGTTTTTTATTTTTAATTTTAGTTTAGGTTTTTATTATTTTATTTTATTTTATTTTTAGTTTTATTTTTATTTTTTGTTTTTAGGTTTAGTTTTTAAGATTTAGGGTTTTTTTAGATTAGGTTTTTTTTATTTATTTATTTAGTTGTTTTATTTTTTATTTAGGTTTATTTTTATTTTAGTTTTTAGGTTTATTTTATTTTAGTTTTTTATTTATTTAGTTTATTTTATTTTTTATAGTTTATTTAGTTTCTTTAGTCTAGTTTACTTTAATTTTAGTTTAGTTTTTAATTTTATTTTTTATTTTATTTATTTATTTTTTATATTATTTTATTTTTAGTTTTATTTATTTTATTTTAATTTTTAGTTGTTTAGTTTAGTTAGTTTTTAGTTTATTTAGTTTAGGTTTAGGTTTTAGTGTATTTTTAGTTTAATTTTTAGGTTTTTTTAGATTATTTTTTAGTTTATTTAGTTTAGGTTTTTAGGTTTTTAGTTTAGTTTATGTAGTTTTTTTGTTTATTTTTTATTAATTTTTTTATTTAGTTTTTTAGTTTAGGTTTAGTTTATTTTAGGTTTATTTTTATTTATTTAGTTTAGTTTAGTTTATTTAGTTTAGTTTGGTTTAGTTTAGCTTTAATTTTAGTGTAAGTTTTTTTTAGGTTTAGGGTTTAGGTTTATATTTAGGTTTAAGTTTATTTTTTTATTTAGTTTTATTTTTAAGTTTTTATTTTTTATTTTTTATAGTTTATTTAGATTTTCTATTTTATTTTTTCAGTTTATTTACTTTTCTATTTAGTTTTTTGTATATTTTATTTAGTTTTTTATTTATTTAATTTAATTTAGTTTAGTTTAGGTTTATTTATATTTTTTTAAGTTTATTTAGTTTTAGGTTAATTTAGTTTAGTTTAGTTTAGTTTTTTATTTTTTATTTTATTTTAGTTTATTTAGTTTAGTTTAGTTTTAAGTTTTGTTTATTTAGTTTAGTTTAGGTTTTATTTAGTTTATTTTTTTTTGGTGTAGGATTTAGGGTTGTATGTTTAGGGATGTAAGTTTAGGGCTTAGGGTTTATGGTTAGTTTTATGGTCTAGGGTTTAGAATTTGGGGTTTAGGGTTCTTTGTTAATTTTTAAAATTAAGAAAACCAGTAGGTTTAGGTTTATTTAGTTTATTTATTTTTTATTTTACTTTTTTTATTTAGGTTTATTTTTTATTTCTATTTTGTTAAGTTTATTTATTTTAGGTTTATTTATTTTAATTTTGGTTTTTTATTGTAGTTTATTTTTTAAGTTTATATTTATTTTTAAGTTTACTTTTATTTTTATTTTACTTTTTAGGTTTAGGTTTCATTTTTTATTTTTGTTTTAGTTTAGTTTAGGTTTATTTTTAGTTTATTTTATTTAGTTTAGGATTTAAGTTTAGGTTTAGGTTAAGGTTTTATTTATTTTAGTTTAATTTATTTTATTTTAGGACTAGGTTTTTTTTATTTTGTCTATTTTAAGTTTAGATTTTTTTTTAGTTTAGGGTTTATGTACTATTTTTTATTTTTTTTAGATTTTATTTTTAGGCTTATTTTTAGGTTATTTTTATTTATTTTTATTTTATTATATTATAGGTTTATGTTGTTTTTATTTTACATTTGGGTTTTATTTTATTTAAGTTTTCTATTTTTAGGTTTATTTTATTTTTAAGTTCAATTTAGTTTTATTTTTTTTATTATATTTTACTTTGTAGATTTAGGTTTTAGTTTCAATTTTTATTTTATTTTAATTTATTATTTTATTTAAGTTTAGTTTTTTTATTATTTTAGTTAGTTTAGGTTTAAGTTTCTAGGTTTTTAGGGTTTAGGGTTTAGGATTTAGGGTTTAACATTTAAGATTTGGGATATAGACTTTAGCATTTAGGGTTGTAGGTTTTAGGGTTTATGGTTTAGGATTTAGGGTTTTTGGGTTACGGGATTAGGGTTTAGGGTTTATGATTGAAGGGTTTTGGGCTTAGGGTTTAAGGTTTTAGGTTATAGCTTCACAATTTAAGGCTTAGGGTTTAGGGTTAGTTTTAAGGTTTATGACTTAGGGTTATGTTTTTTTCAAATATTTTTTATAGTTTAGGGTTGTAGTTATAAGTTTAGAGGTTAAAGGGGGGTTTTAGGGTTTGGTAGTTTAGTGGTTTAGGGTTTAGTTAGGTTTTGGATTTAAGGTTTATAGTTTTTTTTATAAATTAAGTATAGGGTTTAGGGTTTAGGGTCAGTTTTAGGTTTTAGGTTTTAGGCTTAGGGTTTTTTTGTTTATTTTTAATTTTTTTATTTAGGATTGAGGGTTTAGTAGGTTTATGGTTTAAGGACTAGGGTTTATGGTTTAGGGTTTATGATTTAGGGTTTAAGGTTTTTTTTAAATTAAGAAAACCAATATGTTAGGCTTATTTACTATATTTAGTTCATTTTTTATTTATTTTAATTAAGTTTATTTTTTATTTTTATTTAGGTATATTTTTTATTTTTATTTAGTTTAGTTTATTTATTTTTGGTTTACTTATTTAATTTATGTTATTTTATTTTAGTTTATTTTTAAGGATTAAGTTTAGGTTTATTTTTTAGTTGAGTTTTATTTTTTTTTTATTTTTTAGATTTAGGTTTGTTTTTTAGTTGAGTTTTATTTTTATTTTATATTTTAGCTTTAGGTTTTATTTTTTATTTTATTTTTTTAGGTTTAGGTTATAAGTTTTTATTTTAGGTTTATTTTAGGTTTTATTTTTAATTTAGGTTTAGGTTTATATTTAGTTTATTTTATTTCATTTAGTTTAGGTTTAGCTTTAGGTTCACTTGATTTTAGGTTTAGGTTTTGGTTCTATTTATTTTAATTTTATTTATTTTAATTTAGGTTTATATTTATTTTATTTTGTTTATTTTATTTTTATTTTAGGTTAAGGTGTTTTTTTTAGTTTAGGGTTTAGGTTTTATTTTTTATTTATTTTTAGGTTTAGGTTTTTATTTTGTTTTTATTTTATTTTATTTTATGTTTAATTTATTTTTATTTTAAGTTTAGTTTTTATTTTATTTTGGTTTTTTATTCTTAGGGTTATTTTATTTTAGTTTAGTTTATGTTTGAATTTAATTTATTTTAGTTTATTTTATTTTTATATTATTATATTTTAGGTTTAGGTTTAGGTTTAGTTTAGGTTTTTATTTAAGTTTAGGTTTTATTTTATTTTATTTTTTAGGTTAGTTTAGTTAGTTTAGGTTTAGATTTTTAGGGTTTAGGGTTTAGGGTTTAGGGTTTAGGGAGGGTTTAGGGTTGGGTAGGGTTTAGTTTAGGGTTTAGGGTTAGGGTTGGGTGTGTTTAGGGGTAAAGTGTGCTTTAGGGTTTAGGAAGATTTAAGGTTTAGGGTTTATGGTTTTTTTTACTAAAAAGATTTAGAGTTTTGTAGTTTAGTTAGTTTAGTTATTATTTATGGTTTAGGGTTTAGTTATTATTTTATTTTATTTTATTATTTTATTTAAGTTTAGTTTTTTTATTATTTTATTTAGTTTAGGTTTAAGTTTTTAGGTTTTTTGGGTTTAGGGTTTAGGATTTATGGTTTAGCATTTAGGGTTTGGGGTTTAGACCAGACACATGGGTAGGTTTAGGATTTAGGGTGGTTTTGGTTTTGGGTTTATGATTTAAATGTTTAGGAGTTTAAGGGTTTAAGAAGCACCCTTTAGGGGGTTTTTAGTTAGTTTCTGGACTTAGGGTCATGCTTTCTTTATATTTTATATTTTAATTTAGGGAGGTAAGAAAGGTTTAGCGTTTAGGGTTTAGGGTTGTAGGTGTAGGTTGCAGGTTTGGGTTTGGGTTTAGGTTTTATTTAAGGTTTAGGTTTAAGGCTGGTTTAGGATTTTATAGTTTTTTTTGAAATTAAGTATATGGTAGGTTTAGGGTTTAATTTTAGGTTTTGGGTTAGGGTCTTTTTTATTTTTTAATTTTTTATTTAGGATTGAGGTTTAGGGTAGGTTTGGGTTAGGGATTATGATTTGGGTCTAAGCTTTTTTTTAAATTAAGAAAACCAATATGTTAGGCTTATTTATTATATTTAGTTTATTTTTTATTTATTTTAATTTATTTTATTTTTTATTTTTATCTAGGTATGTTTTTTATTTTTATTTACTTTCATTTATTTATTTTAGGTTTACTTATTTAATTTATGTTATTTTATTTTAGTTTATTTTTAAGGTTTAAGTTTAGGTTTATTTTTTAGTTGAGTTTTATTTTTATTTATTTTTTTTTAGGTTTAGGTTTACTTTTTAGTTGAGTTTTATTTTTATTTTATATTTTAGGTTTAGTTTTTTTTTCATTTTATTTTTTAGGTTTAGGTTATAAGTTTTATTTTAGGTTTATTTTTAGGTTTTATTTTTAATTTAGGTTTAAGTTTATTTTTAGTTTATTTTATTTCATTTAGTTTAGGTTTAGCTTTAGGTTTACTTGATTTTAGGTTATTTGGTTTATTTTAAATTTATTTATTTTAATTTAGTTTTATATTTTATTTTTTATTTTATTTACTTTATTTTAGGTTAAGGTGTTTTTTTTAGTTTAGGGTTTAGGTTTTAGTTTTTATTTATTTTAGGTTTAGGTTTTATTTTGTTTTATTTTATTTTATTTTATGTTTAATTTATTTTTATTTTAAGTTTAGTTTTATTTTATTTTGGTTTTTTATTCTTATTATTTTTTTAGTTTTATGTTTTAATTTATTTTATTTTAGTTTATTTTATTTTTATTTTATTATATTTAGGTTTAGGTTTAGTTTAGTTTTAGGTTTTATTTTATTTTATTTAGGTTTAGTTTTTATTTTATTTTATTTTTAGGTTAGTTAGGTTTTAGTTTTAGATTTTTAGGGTGGTTTGGGGTTTAGGGTCAGGGTTTAGGGTCTGGGGTTTTAGGGTTTGGTTTAGGGTTTAGTGTTTTTGAGGTTTTAGGGTTTAGGGTAAAGTGTTTTAGGTTTTAGGTTTTTTTGTGGATTTAGGGTTTGTGATTTATGGTTTTTTTTACTAAAGATTTAGAGTTTTGTTTTAGTTTTAATTATTTTATAGTTTAGTTTACATTTTATTTTATTTTATTATTTTATTTAAGTTTAATTTTTTATTATTTTATTTAGTTTAAGTTTTAGGTTTTAGGGTTTAGGGTTTAGATTATGGTTTAGCATTTAGGGTTTGGGGTTTAGACCAAAGATTGGGGTCAGGTAGGTTTATGGTTTAGGATTTAGGGTTGGGGTAGGGTGGGTTTATGATTTAAAGGTTTAGGGTTTAGGTTTAAGGTTCATCTACGATTTGGCTTTTTAGGGTTGGTTTTAGGTTTATGACAGGGTTATGCTTTTTTCCATATATTTATATTTTAATTTTAGGGTCAAAGTTTTAGGTGGTTTAGGGAGGTTAGTTTAGGGTTTATGGTTAAGTCTGCAGTGTGGTGTTTAGGGTTTGGGGAGGTTTAGTTTAGGGTTTAGGGTTTAAGGCTCAGTGTTTAGGATTTAAGGTTTAGAGTTTTTTTTTTATAAATTAAGTATCGGTAGAGTTTAGGTTAGTTTTAGGTTAGGGTTAGGGTTTTTTTTTAATTTTTTTATTTAGGATCTGAGTTTAGGTAGTTTATGGTTTAAGGACTATGGTTTTAGGCTTTATGATTTATGGTTTAAGGTTTTTCTAAAATTAAGTAAACCAATATGTTAGGTTTATTTACTATATTTAGTTTATTTTTTATTTATTTTAATTTATTTTATTTTTTATTTTTATTTAGGTTTATTTTTTATTTTTATTTAGTTTAGTTTATTTATTTTAGGTTTACTTATTTAATTTTTGTTTTTTATTTTAGTTTATTTTTAAGGTTTAGGTTTAGGTTTATTTTTTAGTTGAGTTTTATTTTTATTTTATTTTTTAGGTTTAGGTTTATTTTTTTAGTTGAGTTTTATTTTTATTTTATTTTTTAGGTTTAGGTTTTATTTTTTATTTTATTTTTTTAGGTTTAGGTTATAAGTTTTTATTTTAGGTTTATTTTTAGGTTTTATTTTAAATTTAGGTTTAGGTTTATTTTTATTTTATTTCATTTAGTTTAGGTTTAGCTTTAGGTTTACTTGATTTTAAGTTTAGATTTTGGTTCTATTTATTTTGTTTTATTTATTTAATTTAGGTTTAGGTTTATTTTATTTTGTTTATTTTATTTTATTTTAGTTAAGGTGTTTTTTTTTAGTTTAGCGTTTAGGTTTTTTATTTATTTTAGGTTTAGGTTTTGGTTTTGTTTTATTTTATTTTATTTTATGTTTAATTTATTTTATTTTACATTTAGTTTTTATTTTAGTTTTTTTATTCTTAGGGTTATTTTATTTTTTTAGTTTTATGTTTTAATTTATTTTATTTTAGTATATTTTTATTTTTATATTTTATTATATTTTTAGGTTTAGGTTTAGGTTTTAGTTTAGGTTTTTATTTTATTTTATTTAGGTTTAGCATTTTATTTTATTTTAATTTTAGGTTTTAGTTAGTTTAGGTTTAGGTTTTTAGATTTTTAAGGGTTTGGGGTTTAGGTTTTAGGGTTTAGGGTTTAGAGTTTAGGTTTTAAGGTTTAGGGTTTAGGGTTTAGGGTTTAGGGCTCAGTAGAGCTTTGGGTTTAGTATTTTAGGGTTTAGGGTAGGGTTTATGGTTTTTTTTAAAGATTTGTTGGTTTAGTTAGTTTAGTTATTATTATTAAGTTTTAGTTTTATTATGTTTAATTATGAGTTATTAGTTTATTTAGGTTTTAAGTTTATTAGTTTAGTTTATTATTATTTTAGTTATTTGTTTTTATTTTGGGTTTTATTTAGTTTTTGATTTAATCTTTATTTGGCTTATTAGGGTTATTGGGGTTTAATGTTTTTTAGTTTTGTTTTAATTTTTTATTTTTATTTAGTTCTAGTTCAGTGGGGTTTTATTAGTTTTAGTTAAGATTTTAGTTTAGTTATTATTTAGTTATTAGATTAGGGTATATTTTTAGTTTTGGGTTTTATTAGTTTTATTTTATTAGTATTTAGTATATTAGCTATTGTTAGTTTAGTTAATTTTTATTAGGTTTTCTGGGTTCAGTTTTAGTTTAGTTTATTAGTTTAGGGGTTTTAGGTTTTTAGTTTTGTTTTATTTCAGTTTTATTATAATTGGGTTATATTGGTTTGGTTTTTTTAGTTTAGGGTTTAATTTTATTATTTATTAGTTTATCATTATTATTATTATTATTATTATTATTATTAGTTTCAGTTAGTTTTTATTAGTTTATTATTATTATTATTATTTATTATTATTATTATTTTATTAGTTAGCATAATTTATTTATTTATGTTTTATGGTTTATTATTTAGTTAGTTTTTTTATTTATTACTAGTTTTATTATTATTTATTTATTTAGTTTTATTAGTTTTAGTTAGGTTTTATTATTAGTTATTATTTAATTATTTATTTTATTATAATTACTTGATTTGTTTTATTTTATCAGGTTGGGTTTAGGGTTTATAGTTCTCTTAGTGTTTACAGTTAGATTAGGGTTTAGGGCTTTAAGTATTATGGTTTAGGATTCAGGGTCTAGGGTTTAAGTAGGGGTTTAGGATTTTAGAGTTTTGGAGGTTTAGGGGTTTAGTCAGGTTTATGGTTTAGGGTTTCAAGTTTAGGGTTTAGGGTTTAGGGATGCAGGTTGAGGGTTATAAGTTTAAGGTTTAGGGTTTAGGGTTAGTTCTAGGGTTTAGGGATTAGGGTTTAGGATTTAGGATTTAATGCTTAATGTTTTTTTTTTAAATTAAGTAAATCGGTAGGTTTTGGTTTATTTAGTGTATTTTTTATTTTTATTTAGTTTAATTTTTTATTTATTTTTTTTTATGTTTATTTACTTTAGTTTAGGATTTTAATTTTAGTTCATTTTTATGGTTTAGGTTTAGGTTTATGTTTAGCTTTTAGTTTAGTTTTATTTTTATTTTCTTTTTTAGGTTTTAGGTTTTATTTAGGTTTAGGTTTAGGTTTTTATTTTATTTTATTAGGTTAAGGTTTTAGGTTTTTATTTTAGGTTTTATTATTAAGTTTATCTTTAGTTTTTTTTTTAGTTTATTTTATTTTATTTTGTTATTGGCTTAGGTTTAGTTTATTTTTGGTTTAGGTTTAGGTTTTATTTTTTTTTAGTTTGGTTTATTTTTAGTTTAGTTTTAGGTTTATTTTATTTTATTTATTTTAGGTTTTTTTAATTTGTATTTAGGTTTTATTTTTTATTTATTTTAGGTTTATTTTTTGGATTAGATTTTATTTAGTTTTATTTTATTCATTTTATTTTATTTAGGTTTATTTATTTTTTATTTTTTTAGTGTAGGTTTTATTTATTTTATTTTATTTTAGTTTTTAATTTTTTCTTTCATAATATTTTTAGATTTTATTTTAGGTTTAGGTTTTAGTTTAGGTTTTTATTTTAATTTTAATTTAATTTAATTTTATTTAGGTTTAGGTTTTATTAATTTATTTTATTTTTTAAGTTTTATTTAGTTTAGGTTTAGGTTTTAGGTTTTGTTGGGTTTAGGGTTTAGGTTTGGTAGGGTTTATGGTTTAAAGAGGTTTAAGTTGGTGGGTTTTGGTGGGGTCAGGGAGTGGAGGGTTTTGGGTTTGGGTGGTAATTTAGGGTTATTGGTGGGTTGGGTTTGGGTTAATTTAGAACATTTAGGGTTAAGTTTTTATTTAAAATTAAACCAAGTAGGTTTATGCATTTAGTTTATTTTTTTAGTTTTTTTAGTTTAGTTTTATTTTATTAATTATTATTTAGGTTTAAGTTTTATTATTTTATTTTTAGGTTTTATAGTTTAAGTTTAGGTTTTGGTTGTTTATGTATTAGGGTGGGTTTAGAGTTTGGGGGGGTTCATGGTGGGTTAAGAGTGGAGGTGGGTAGTTTAGGGTTTAGGTGGGCTGGAGGGGTTTAGGGGGTTTAGGGTTTAGGTCAGTTTTAGGGTTTTGGTTTATTTTGGGTTATTGTAGGTTTAATGCTTTTTAGTTTTATTTTAATTTTGGTTTTATTTAGTTTTATTTAGGGGTTTTATTAATTTTAGTTAAGTTTTAGTTTAGTTATTGTCATTATTAGTTTAGTATATTTAGTTTTATATTATTAGTTTTTAGGTTATTTGTAATTGACTTAGTTAGTTTTATTAGGTTTTGGGGTCGTTTAGTTTAGTTAACCAGTGGGTTTTAGGTCTGTTTGTTTTATTTTAGTTATTATATTAGGTTATATTTTTTGGTTTTTTATTATGTTTAATTTTATGTTTTAATTTATTTAGTTACTTGGTCAGTTTGGGTTTTTTTGGGAGTGGGTTTAGGGTTAGGTTTTAGTTTATGGCCTGGGGTTTAAGGTTTGGATTTATTTATGCTTTTAGCTTAGGATTTAGGGTTTGTGGTATAGTTTATGGTAGGGTGAGGTTTTGTGGTTTAGGGTGTGGCTCAGTTTAGTTTAGGTTGGGGTGGGTGATTAAGGTTTTGGGTTTAGGTTTGGAGAATTTAGGGTTTAGAGTTTTAGTGGTTGGAAGGAGTGGTAGGTTGTTAGGGTTCATGGTGGGTTAGTTTGGTTTTAAGTGAGTTTAGGGTTTAGGATTTAGGGGTAGGGTTTAGGGTATTTTAAAAAAGCAAACTAGTTGGTTTAAGTTAATTTAGCTTATAATTTTTATTTATTTTAATTTATTTATTATTTTATTTAAGTTTTTTTTTTTTAGTTTATTTATTTTATGTTTATTTATTTGCTTTTTTTTTAGTTTTTTTTTATGTTTAGTTTATTTATTTTAGGTTTATTTTTAGGTTTTATTTTTTAGTTTAGGTTCAGGTTTATTTTTAGTTTATTTTATTTTATTTAGTTTGGGGTTTAGGTTTAGGTTTAGGTTTTATTTATTTTAGTTTAGGTTTAGGTTTATTTTATTTTATTTATTTTAGGGTTTAGGTTTTACTTTTTGGTTTTATTTTTAGGTTTATTTTTTTGGTTTAGGCTTTTATTTAGTTTTAATTTTATTTTATTTTAGGTTTATTCTATTTTATTTTGGTTAGTTTTATTTTATTTTTTTTTATTTTAATTTTATGTTATTTTTTTAGTTTTGTTGGTTATTTATTTTATTTTAGTTAATTTTAAAATTTTATTTTTTTAGTTTGTGTTTGGTATAGGTTTAGGTTTAGGTTTAAGTTTTAGTTTAGGTTTTTATTTTATTTTATTTTTTTATTTTATTTAATTTTAGGCTTTTTTTACTTATTTTATTTTTAGGTTTCATTTAGTTTAGGTTTAGTTTTTTTTAGGGTTTTTAGGGTTTAGGGTTTGGGGTTTAGGGTTTAGGGTTTAGGGTTGTAGATTTTAAAGTTTAGGGTTTTAAGGTTTAGGGTTTAGGTTTTGGGTCTAGGGTTAGAGTTCTATTTTCAGGTTTAGGGTTGGGGTTTTTTTAAAAAATTAAGTAAAGTCGTAGTGTAGGTTTATTTAGTTTATTTTTTATTTATTTTAGTTAATTTTTTTAATTAGGCTAATTTTATTTTTATTTAGTTTAGTTTATTTATTTTAGTTTTATTTCTTTTAGTTAAGGTTTTGTTTTAATTTATTTTTTTAGGTTTAGATTTAAGTTTATTTTTTAGTTTAGTTTTATTTTATTTTATTTTCATGCTTAGGATTTTTTTTTTTAGGTTTAGTTTATGTTTTTTAGGTTTAGGTTTTAGGTTTATTTTAAGTTTATTTTTAGGTTTTATTTTTAATTTAGCTTTAAGTTTATTTTTAGATTATTATATTTTTTTAGGTTTTAGGTTTAGGTTTAGGTTTAGTTTATTTTATGTTTAGGTTTAGGTTTTGTTTATTTTAGTTTAGTCTTAGTTTGCTTAAGTTTGGTTTATTTTATTTTTTTATTTTAGGTTTAGGTTTTTTTTTAAATTTAGATTTAAGTTTTATTTTTATTTTTTTTAGGTTTTATTTTAGGTTTAGGTTTTCATTTACTTTTTTATTTTATTTTATTTTTGGTTTAGTTTTTATTTTATTTAGGTTTTTATTTTTTAGTTTAGTTTAGGTTTTATTTATTTTATTTTATTTTAGTTTTTATTTTTATTTTATTTTTTTTTCAATTTAGGTTTAGGTTTAGGTTTTAATATATTTTATTTAATTTAATTTTTATTTTATTTTGTTTAGTTTTATTTATTTATTTTATTTTTAGGTTTTATTTAATTTAGGTTTTTAGCATTTAAAGGTTCATGGTTTAGGTTTAGTTGAGGGTTCAGGGTTTAGGGTTTAGGGTTTGGGGATTAGGGTTTTGGGTTTAGGGTTCAGGGTTTAGGGTTTAGCTTTTAGGGTTTAAGGTTTATGGTTTTAAGGGTTTATGGTTTTAAGGGTTTAGGGTTTAGTTTTAGTCATGGTTTAGTTTAGTTTATTTTAAGATTTTGGTTTTTTTAATAGTGAACAAATTTAGATTCAACATTTCTTCTTTTGATTTCATCAACCAAGTAACACACCAAGTTTTCTAAGACACAAGATGACCTAGATCAAAATGAGCATAGATCAAATCAAAAGCCTAGATAGCTAACTATCTCTACTATAAGAAAGTTCCATAAGTAGGAGATTAGATCTTGTTCTTTACTTTCTAGATCCCATTATAACCACCCCAATCTCTCGTGTAGAGGGATCCATCATCATATCCTCGATCTCTCCCTCCCAACATGGTTGTAACCTCCGCTCTCTCCTCCTGCCTCCATAACCACCACCTCCAAATCCACACATCCGTGATCCCACCACCATGGATAACCTGCCTCCACCATCCTCCACCAGATCTGGATCCAGCCAAGTGGATGATGTTTCTCATCAAGGTTCTACCCATCTTAGGGTTTAGGATTATTAATTTAGTGTTTAGGTTTATCTATTAATTTATTTAATTACTTTAGGTTTAGTTTAGGATTGATTTAAGGGTTGGTTTAGTTTTAGGTTTTGGTTGGTTTAGGGTTTAGGGTTTAAGGTTTAGGGTGGGTGAGGTAAGATTTGTGGTTTAGTTTTGATTTGTGTTTAGGTTTAGTTTTGGGGTTTAGGGTGTGGGGGTTTGGGGGGTTTTGGGGTTTTAGTTAGTTTAGGTTAGTTTAGGGTTTAGGGTTTAGGGTTTAGGGTTTTAAAAAAATTAAGTAAACCTGTTTAGTTTATTTATTTCATTTATTTTATTTATTTTAGTTTATTTCATTTTTTTATTTAGGTTTAACTTTTATTTTATTTAGTTTATTTTAAGTTTATTTATTTTAATTTGGGTTTTTATTTAGTTTATTTTGAAGTTTAGGTTTAAGTTTATGCTTTTTTAGTTTAGTTTTATTTTCATTTTATTTTTAAGGTTTATGTTTTATTTTAATTTTGTTTAGGTTTAGTTTCATTATAATTTTTGTTTAGGTTTTAGGTTTTTTATTTTATTTTATTTTAGGTTAAGTTTAGGTATATTAGTTTATTTTATTTTATTTAGTTTAGTGTTTAGCATTATTTTAAGTTTAGATTTAGGTTTTATATATTTTAGTTTAGTTTATTTTAGTTTAGGTTTAGGTTTATTTTATTTTATTTAGGTTTTTTTAGTTTAGGGTTTAGGTTTATTTAGTTTTTTTTTAGGTTTAGGTTTTTATTTAGTTATTATTTTAATTTTATTTTAAGTTTATTTTATTTTGATTTTAAGTTTATTTTATTTTATTTTATTTTATATTTATGTTTATTTTATTTTAGTTTAGTTTAGGTTTTATTTATTTTATTTTAGTTTAGTTTTATTTTATGTTATTTTACATTTAGTTTGGGTTTAGTAGTTTTGTTTTATTTTATTAATCTTTATGGTTAGTTTTTATTTATTTTATTTTATGTCTTCTTTATTTAGGTTTAGTTTGGTTTTGGTTTTAGGGTTTAGGGTTAGGTTGTATTTTAGGGTTTAGGGTTTAGGGCCTAGTTTAGGGCTCAGGCTCATAGGCTTGTGGCTTTATGATATTTTTAACGGTTTAGGTCATTTTCTTTAGGGTATAGGTTAGGGTTTTCAAAAAAATTAGTAAAGTTTAGATTTATTTATTTAATTTTATGTTTATTTTATTTTAAATTTTATTTAGCTTATTTTATTTTTATTTAGTTAAGTTTATTTATTTTAGGTTTATTTATTTTAGTTTAGATTTTATTTTGTTCATTTTTAGGGTTAAGTTTGGTTTATTTTTTAGTTTAGTTTTAATTTTATTTTATTTTCATGTTAAGATATTTTTATTTTATAATTAGGTTTAGGTTTTATTTATATTTGTTTAGGTTTTTTTATTTTTAGGTTTATTCTAGGTTTTAAGTTTAGGTTTAGGTTTATTTAGTTTATTTTATTTATTTAGGTAGTTTAGTAGGTTTAGGTTTATATTTTAGTTTAGTTTATTTTAGTTTTGGCATAAGTTTAGTTTATTTATTTTATAGGTTTAGGTTTTTATTTTAGTAGGGTTTAGGTTTTATTTTTTATTTATTTTAAGTTTACTTTTAGGTTTAGGTTTTATTTAGTTTTATTTTATTTTATTTTAAATTTATTTTATTTTTATTTTATTTTTATTTTATGTTTAGTTTTTATTTTATTTTGGTTTTTCATTTTTTTAGTTTAGTTTAAGTTTTTATTTATTTTATTTTAGTTTGGCTTTTATTTTTAGGATTAAGTTTAGGTTTTTATTTAGGTTTAGGTTTTAGTTTAGGTTTTAATTTTATTTTATTTTTTTTATTTTATTTTGGTTTAGGTTTTTTTAATTATTTACATTTTAGGTTTTATTTAGTTTAGGTTTAAGTTTTTAGCTTTTTAGTTTTAGTTTAGGTTTAGGGTTTAGTTTTTGAGGGTTTAGGGTTTTGGTTTTAGTTTGTATTTATTTAGTGGTTTAGGGTTCAGGGTTTAGGGTTTATGGTTTAGGACTTTAAGGTTTAGGGTTTTTAGGGTTTTGGTTTTAGGTCTAGGGTTCAGGTTTTAGTTTATGGTTTAAGATTTTTTATTTTTTTTAATAATGAACAAATTCAAATTCAACATTTCTTCTTTTGATTTCTTCAACCAAGTAACACCAAGTTTTCTAAGACGGTTTGAGATCAAAATGAGCATGCATAGAAAAGCCTAGATAGAATTGTTTTCTATTATAAAGACACATTTCCATAAGTAGCGTATCAAATCAGTTGTTCTTCAGTTTATGTATTTCCCATCAAAAACACCCCGGCCTCTCGAGTAGCAGGATCCACCATCATATCCCCGATCTCTCCCTCCACCACCATGGCTATAACCTTTATCTCTCTTCCTGCCTCCACCACCACCTCTAAATCCACTAGCACATCTAGATCACCCACCACCACTATGATAATCGTTGCCTCCACCTTCGCCTCCATCACCAAATCTAGACTGATCCTAGTGGACGATGATGTTCCTGCCATCTAGGTTCTACCAATTCTTAGGGTTTAGGTTTATTAAAATTTAGGGTTTAGGTTTATTTATTAATTTATTTAATTACTTTAGGTCTAAGTTTAGGGTTTGGGGTTTAGGGTTAGGTTTAGGATTTAGGTTGGTTTTGGGTGGGTTTGTGGATTTAGGGCTCAGTGGTTTAGGGTGGTGGAGAGGGTTATGGGTTAAGTGGTTTAGTCAGGTTGCATGTAGGTTTAGGGTGTTAGGGTTTAGGGTTTGGGGTGGGTTTAGGGTAAAGTGGTTGGAGCCAGGGCTCAAAGATTTGAGGGTAGTATTGGGTTTAGGGTTTAAGGTGGGGGTTTAGGGTTTATCATAGGTTTAGGGTTTTCAATAAGAGATAGGTTTAGTTTATTTATTTATTTATCATTTATTTATTTTATTTTATTTTAGGTTTTTATTTTTATTAGTTTATTTATTTATTTTATGTATATTTATTTTAATTTGGGTTTTCTATTTTAGTTTATTTTTGAGGTTTAGATTTATGTTTATTTTTTTTAGTTCATTTTATTTTATTTTTAGGTTTATGTTTTATTTTAAATTTTAGGTTTAGGTTTAGATTTTTTTTATTTTTTTAGGTTCAATTTTTAGGTTTTTATTTTAGGTTTATTATTAGGTTTTGTTTTATATTTTACATTTAGGTTTATTTCTAGTTTCTTTTATTTTATTTAGTTTAGGTTTTAGGTATAGTTTATTTTAAATTTAGATTTAGGTTTTATATATTTTAATTAAGGTTTAGGTTTATTTTATTTTCTTTATTTTAAGTTCGGGTTTTTTTTAGTTTAGGGTTTAGGTTTATTTTTTATTTTATTTTTTTGTTTTATTTTTATGTTTCTTTTTTAGGTTTAGGTTTTTATTTAGTTTTTATTTTATTTTATTTTTTTAGTTTAGTTTAGTTTTTTATTTATTTTATTTTAGTATAGTTTTTATTTTTTATTTTATATTATTTTTATGTTTAGATTTAGGTTTAGGTTTAGGTTTAGGTTTATGTTTTTGTTTAGGTTTTTATTTTATTTTATTTTTCTATTTTATTTAGGTTTAGGTTTTTTTTTATTTATTTTATTTTAGGTTTTATTTTATTAGGTTTAGTTTTTTTGGTTTATCGGGTAAGTTTAGGGTTTGGGGTTTGGGTTTATGGTTTTAGGGTCAGTAGGTTTAGGGTTTAGGGTTTAGGCTTTAGGCTTTAGGGTTTGGTTTATGGTTATTTTAAGGTTTAGGGTTTAGGTTAGTTTGTGGTTTTAGGGTTGGGGTTTTTTAAAATTAAAGTAAGTAGTTTTTTTTAGTTTATTTTTTATTTATCTCTTTATTTTTTTTTTTGTAGTTTATTTTATTTTATTTAGTTTAGTTTATTTATTTTAGGTTTATTTATTTTAGTTTAGATTTTATTTTAATTTATTTTTTAGGTTAGTAAAAATATATTTTAGTTTTTTATTTTATTTTTCATTTCATGTTTATTTTATTTTTTACGTTTAGGTTTTTATTTTATATTTAGGTTTTAGGTTTAGGTTTTATTTTAGGTTTATTCTAGGTTTATTTTTTAGTTGATTTAGGTTTATTTTAGTTTATTTTATTTTATTTAGTTTAAGTTTATTTTATTTATTTTAGTTTAGGTTTATTTATTTTTAATTTAAGTTTAGGTTTTTTTAATGTTTTTAGGTTTTATTTTATTTATTTTAGTTTATTTTTAGTTTAGTTTTATTTTATTTAATTTTTATTTTATTTTATTTTAAGTTTATTTTATTTATTTTAGGTTTAGTTTTTATTTTATTTTGGTTTTATTTTAGTTTAGTTTAGGTTTTATTTATTTATTTTAGTTTGATTTTATTTTATTTTATTTTTTAGTTTAAGTTTAGGTTTAGTTTAGGTTTAGTTTAGTTTATTTTAATTATTTTATTTTAATTTTATTTTTATTTAGGTTTTTTATTTATTTTATTTTAAGTTTTTTAGTTTTAGGTTTAGTTTGAGTTTAAGGTTTAGGTTTAGGTTTAGGTTTAGTTGAGAGTTTGGGGTTTGGGTTTAGGTTTAGGATTTAGGGTTTAAGGTTTAGGGTTTCAGGTTTATGGTTTAGGGTTTTAAGGTTTATTATTCAGGGTTTAGGATTTTTAGGGTTTAGGGTTTAGTGTTTAGGTTTTAGATCTAGGGTTTAGTTTATTGTTTAGGGTTTAGGATTTTTTGTTTTTTTTAATAGTGAACAAATTCAAATTCAATATTTCTTCTTTTTGATTTCATCAACCAAGTAACACACCAAGTTTTTTGAGACACAAGTGATGAAATAGACCAAAAATGAGCATGCTTAGAGCAAATCAAAAGGCCTAGATAACTAGAACCGTAGCTACTATAAAGACATAGCCATAAGCAGATGATCGATCGCTCTTCGCTTTCCAGCTTCCCATGAACCACCCTACCTCTCGAAGTTTGGGATCCACCATCATATCCTCAATCTCCCTCCGCCACCACCCTACTATAACCTCCTTCTTCCGCATAACCACCACTTCTCTGACCACCACCTCCAAATACACCAACACATCTAGATCCCCAACCACCACTGCGATAACCGCCGCCTCCACCTTCCCCTCCACCGCCAGATCTAGACTAAGCCTGGTTGACGGTGATGTTCCTGCCATCAAGGTTTTGCCCATTCTTAGGTTTAGGTTTATTTTTTAATTTATTTAGTTACCTTAAGTTTAGGTTTAGAGTTTGGGGTTTAGGGTTAGAGTTTAGGGTTTATGGTTTATGCTTTTAAGGTTTAGGGTTAGGGTTTAGGATTTAGGGTTTTAGGGTTTGGGGTTTTACAGTTTAGGGTTAAGTTTAGGGTTTAGAGTTAGTTTAGGGTTTGGGGTTTAGGCTTTAGGGTTTAGGGTTTTTATGGTTTGGGTTTTTTGGTTCAGAGTTTAAGGTTTGTGGGTTAGGTTTTGTGGTAGGTTTTGGGTTTTGTGGCCTAGGGTTTTAGGGTTTATGGTTTAGGTCAAGTTTAGGGTTGTGGTTTAGGGTTTGGGGTTAGGGTGGTTTAGATTTAGAGTTTTGGGTTTGGGTTTAGGATTTAGTGGAGTGTTTTTTTTAAATTAAGCAAACCGTTAGATTTAGTTTATTTAATTTATTTATTTATTTTTTATTTATTTTATTTTATTTTTATTCTTATTTTTAGGTCACCTTTTATTTATTTATTTATTTTTTTGGTTTTTTAGTTTATTTTTTATGTTTATTTTAGTTTAAGTTTATTTTAAGTTTAGTTTTATTTTTTATTTTTTATTTTTTTTAATTTTAGGTTTAGATTTAAATTTTATTTTATTTTAGGTTTAGTTTAGTTTTATTTTTAGTTTATTTTATTTTAATTAGTTTAGATTTGGTTTAGTTTATTTTATAGGTTAGATTTTATTATTTTAGTTTAGTTTATTTTATTTTAGATTTAGGTTTATTTTATTTTGTTTATTTTAGGTTTAGGTTATTTTTTTAGTTTAGGGTTTAGTTTAGTTTTTTATTTATTTTTAAGTTTAGTTTTTAGGTTTAGCTTTTTATTTAGTTTTTATTTCTTTTATTTTAATTTTATTTTATTTTTATTTTACATTTAGGTTTTATTTTATTTAGGATTTTTATTTTTAGGTTTATTTTATTTTACAGTTTAATTTGGGTTTATTTATATTATTTTAGCTTAATTTTATTTTATTTTTTTTTTATTGATTTTAAGTTTATGTTTTATTTTATTTATTTTTTATTTTATTTTTGGTTTAGGTTTTTATTTATTTTATTTTGGTATTTATTTAGGTTTAGGTTTGTGTTTTTAGGTTTGTGAGTTTCTTGGTGTTTAGGGTTTAAGTCAGTAGTAGATTTGTGGTTTAGTGTTTAGGGTTTGTAGGTTTAGGGTTTAGGGTTTAGGGTTTAGGTAAGCTTTAGGTTGTGGGGTTTAGGATTAGGGTAGTTTAGAGTTTAGAGTTTAGGGTTAGGGTTTTTTTAAATATTTTTTCGTTATTTTTTTTTTTGATTTTTTGATTTTTTTTTTATTAAGTAAACTGTAAGGTTTAGGTTTATTCAGTTTATTTAATTTACTTATTTTACTTTATTTTATTTTCAATTAGTTTTATTTTTATTTTTATTTAGTTTAGTTTATTTATTTTAGGATTATTTATTTTAATTTAGGTTTTTTATTTTAGTTTCCTTTAAGTTTAGTTTAGGTTTGGTTTAGGTTTAGGTTTATTTTTAGTTTAGTTTTATTTTATTTATTTATTTTTTGTTTAGGTTTAGGTCTTGGTTTTTATTTTATTTTTTTAGGTTTAGGTTTTAGATTTTTATTTTAGGTTTACTTTTAAGTTTTATTTTTTAGTTTAGGTTTAGGTTTTTTTTTAATTTATTTTATTTTATTTAGAGTAGGTTTAGGTTTAGATTTTATTTATTTTATTTTAGTTTATTTTAGTTTTGATTTATGTTTATTTTATTTTTTTTATTTTAGTTTTGCATTTTTCTTTTAATTTAGGGTTTAGGTTTTATTTTATTTTTTTTTTTGGTTTTACTTTTAGGTTTATTTTTATTTAATTTTTTATTTTATTTTATTTAGGTTTATTTTATTTTATCCCATGATTAGTTTTATTTTATTTAGGTTTTATTTTTTTATTTATTTTTTTTAGTTTAGTTTAGAATTTTATTTATTTTATTTTTTTAGTTTTATTTGTTATTTTATTTTATTTTATTCTTTGGGTTTAGGTTTTTAGTTTATGTTTTATTTTATTTTAGTTTTATTTTATAGGTTTAGTTTATTTTATTTATTTTATTTGGTTTTATTTAGTTTATTTTAGGTTTTAGGTTTGGGTTTGGGTTGGGTTTGGTTTAGTGTTTAGGGTTGGGTCACTTTTAGTTTATTTAGGCCTAGTTGTGATTTGGGTTTGGTTAATTTAGTCAGGTTTTGTGGTTAGTAGGGTTTAGTTTTAGGGTTTAGGGTTTAGGGTTTGGGCTTTTTTTTTTTAATTAGTTTAGTTTTATATTTTATTTGTTTTTTTTATTTATTAGTTTATTTTATTTTATTTATTTAGGTTTTTATTTATTTTTATTTAGTTTAGTTGTTTATTAGGTTTATTTTAATTTATTTTATCCATTTAGGGTTTAGTTTAGTTTATATTTTAGTAGTTTATTTTATTTATTTTAGTTTAGTATTTTGTTTATGTTGTTTATGTTTTATTATTTTATTTTTTTATCTTTTATTTTTATTTATTTTAGTTTATTTTTTTAAGTTTTATTTAATTTTATTTTATTTTTATTTTAGGTTTAGTTTTATTTTATTTAGGTTTTCTATGTTTTAGTTTAGTTTAGGTTTTTTATTTATGTTATTTTATTTTAGTTTTTTACATTTTATTTATTTCTTTTAGGTTTAGGTTTAGGTTTTGGTTTGATTAGGTTTTTTATTTTATTTTGGTAGTTTATTTATAGGTTTTATTTTGTTTAGGTTTAGGTTTGCTTTTAGGGTTTGGTTTAGGGTTTTGGTTTAGAGGGTTTAATGTTTAGGGTTTGGTTTGGTGGGGTTTAGTAGGTTTTAGGGTTTTTGGTTTAGGGTTTTAGGGTTTTAGGGTTTAGGGTTTAGGTTTTAGGTTTTGGTAGGGTTTTAGGTTTATATTTTTTTTTAATAGAGAATAAATTCATTCAATATTTCTTCTTGATTTCATCAAGTACCACACCAAGTTTTCTAAGACACAAGTGACTGATAGATAAAAATGAGCAGAGCAAATCAAAACTCTAGATAAGTAGAACCATCTCTACTATAAATCATGATCATGCTTCGCTTCTCGCCCATCAAAACCACCCCAGCCTTCTCGTAGGGATCCACCATCATATCTCGATCTCCCCTCCACCGCCACCACCATGTAACCTCCATGCTCCCTCCTCCTACCTTCTAACCACCACTGCCCACCACCACCTCCATATCCCAAGCACCGACATCCCCACCACCAGCATAAGCCACCTCGCCTTCGCTCCACATCTAGATCAAGCTTGGCCGATAGTGATGTTTCTGCTATCAAGGTTCTGCCAATTCTTAGGGTTCACATTTTTTAGTTTTTAGGGTTTAGGTTTATTTTTAATTAATCTAGATACTTTAGGTTTAGGTTTAGGGTTTTATTTTTATGGTTTATGGTTTAGGGTTTAGCATTTTGGGTGTAGGGTATAATGTTTAGGGTTTTAGAGTTTAGGGTTTAGGATTAGGGTTTAAGGTTTAGGGTTTAGGGTTAGTTTTAGGGTTTAGGGTTTAGCATTTAAGGTTTATGGGTTTTAAAAAAAATTGATGTAAACCCAGTTTTATTTAATTTAGTTTATTTTTTTATTTATTTTAGTTGATTTTATTTTATTTAGTTTTTTTTTAATTTAATTTTATTTATTTTAGTTTAGGTTTTATTTTAGTTTATTTAGGTTAGATTTAGGTTTATGTTTATTTTTTTAGTTAGTTTATTTTTTGTTTTATTTTTAGGTTTTAAGTTTTTTTTTTTATTTTTAGGTTTAGGTTTAAGTTTCATTTTATTTTTAGGTTTAGGTTCTAGGTTTTAGGTTATTTTTTTGGTATTTTTTTTTAGTTTAGGTTTAGGTTTATTTTTAGTTTATTTTATTTCATTTAGTATAGGGTTTAGGTTTTGTTTATTTTAAGTAAAAATTTTATTTACTTTAGTTTAGTTTAGGTCTAGGTTTATTTTATTTTATTTATTTTGGGTTATGTTTTTTTTTTTAGTTCAAGGTTTAGGTTTTATATTTTTATTTATTTTTATGTTTTATTTTTATGTTTATTTAATAAGTTTAGGTTTTTATTTTGTTTTTATTTTATTTTATTTTAGGTTTATCTTAAGTTTATTTTTTTATTTTATGTTTAGTTTTTATTTTATTTAAGTTTTTTATGCTTAAGTTTATTTTATTTTATTTATGTTTGGTTTTTATTTATTTTGTTTTAGTTTAGTTTTTATTTTTTATTTTATTTTATTTTTAGGTTTAGGTTTATGTTTAGTTTTATTTTTATTTTATTTATTTTTTTTTATTTATTTTATTTTTAAGTTTTATTTAATTTTGGTTTAGGTTTTTTAGGTAGTTTAGGGTTTAGGGTTTGGGGGTTTAGGGTTTAGGTTTAGGGTTGTAGATTTGGATTAGGGTTGGGTTTAGGGTTTAGGGTTTTATTAGGAAATTAGGAAAATTTTATTGCCACAAAGAAAAAGTGCAAAGTCTTTAGAGGGGGTAAATCTCTAAGCTAATTCTCAAAGAGGTATAATAAATCCTAAAGAGATAAACCCCAACTATTACAATAATGAAGGAAAGAAAGAAAAAGAAAAACCAAAAAATCAACATCAAAAAATCCATGTGAGCAGCAACAAACTTCATTTGGTCCGTCTGATACTAGCAAGATCCACCTACAAGACTCCCAACCTATAAAAGAAATATGCAACATACTTTTGAAAGGATGAGTATAATTAAGCAAACATAAAAAGTAAGAGAAAATAAAAGGAATAAAGTAAAGAAAATGCTCAGGCTCAGTTATAATCATCTCAAGGAGCAACAGTATATGTAAGCATTCAAACTTCAAGAGAAGGGTTACAATTACATGTAGCTCTACCAGCCAAAGAAAGAAAGAGTGGGGAACATCAAGGCCATCATAGCCAGCATACCTTATGTAGCCCATCATCTAAAGTCCATCATCCAGTAAGGCTGCAAAATCCTTCAAATAGCAAACCTAACAGCCAACCACCAAGCCACCAGAACAACCAAGCCCAATAAGGCAGATAATCACCCAACCATCAGAGATAGCAGCAATATAGTAGGAGCACCACCAATAAAGAATAACAAAATCAAAAGGAGCAAGCATCATGACAAGGGTAACAACACAAACCAGAGATGAACAAGAGCAAAAAAGAAAAACATAAGTGCTCATATCCTCCACCAACAAAGCAGAAAAAAAGAGCTAGTAAAAATAACCAGCCTAACTGCAAAAGGGGTGCAAAAAAGGCCACCCAAATAGAAAAGGGGTCAACTGCCAAGAGAGAAAAACAAAGTAGAGGAAACTAGAAATATAGGTTAGAAATAACACCAGAAGTTTCCCATAATCCCCAAAGGAGCAGGAAAAATTGGCCAAAATAGCCACCAATCCAACTAAACCACCACCAACATATCCTCCTGCCAACCACCTCATAGACCCAAGTTGTAAAGACCAACAATACCATCAAGCCAAAATCACCCAAGATTTGTGGAATGGTAGATACCACCAACCCAACCAAGGAAAAGAAAATCGATCCGTGTAAGTAGAACATCCAACTAAAGAAAAAAGGTACAAAGCCCAATAAGATAGACTACAAGCCAACCAACAGGAACAGCTACAAAAGCACCCAACCAAGCCCCAAGCCCCCGAGGCTAACTAGCTGCCATAAAATGGCCTTCAACCAGTCAATCCAGAATAATACCCAAACACAAAGCCCCTGTAGCCAAGAGAGGAAGGCCAATACAAGAGGAGGTCAATACCATAACCAAAAGAAACAAAACAAAATCAACAAAACCAACCATGAAGCCCCAAGAAAAATAATAGCAACCAACAACCTCCACCATGCCAAAATCAAGCAGATAAACCACCAATAGCATCACAACAACAAAATGAAAAATAGCCAAAATAGTACCATCCAACCAACCCAACCAGCCAATAAAGCCACCCACAACCACCACAAGAGTGATCCAACTCGTAAGTTAGCATCCCAAAAAAGAGGCAAAACCCACACAGAAAGAAAAAAACTATAGCATCCATAGCCACAACCCAAAAGGAGGATATCAAAAATAGCTAAGGGAAAATTATGGTAAACACCCAACTAGATAGATAGAAGCCACCAAGATAAAAAAACCAAAACAACCCAGGCCACACTTACAATAACCACCATGTAGCAAAAACTAGGCCAATCCAAAAGTAAGAGATCAAAAACATAACCCAACTCAGGCCAAAGAGAGAAAATAAGTAGATAACCACAACCCAAAGAGGGCTCAATAATGGGCAACCAAAAGCAAAAGATCATCAAAAACCAAGCCAAGAATTTATAATATGAGATAAGGCAATCCAGTATTATCCAGATTAACTAAACCTCTTAATAGTTTAGGCAAAATTTGGTTGTCAAATAAAGTGAACTTAGTTAAGTTGGCACCAAAGTTAGCTAAGTAATCAACATAAGCATTACCTTCATGAAGGATGTGGGAAATTTTAAAATGAACTTGAGAAAGAATATTTGTAGTACGATTAATAAGATAAAATAATTCAACATTCCATTTCTATTGGAATTAAGCATTTCAAGATGCAAGAGAGCATCAACTTCAATCCAGATGTTGAGGAAACCTCTATTCAAACAAATTTCAGCTTTTATTAATACCATAAGCTCACAAAATAATGAATAGAGCTTTGAGAGGATAGGAAAAAGCACAAATGATAGTAGCTTTAGAATCCCTAAGGATGCAACAACATCCATATTTATTAGAAGCAACAAAACTATCAGTATTCTCTTTAATCAAATTGTCTTTAGGTTTGAACCAATGAGTAATCCTGGCACTTTTGTAAGAGTCAAACTCAGGTAGAATGATACCTAATTTTTTAGCCACAAATTTATAACCTCTAAAATGAATATTTAGTGAATATTTTCAACTATCATATCAAGATTAATATAAAACTTTGATATGACCTTTCACCTATTTTTGAAACTACTTCAAGAAGTTGATAAAGAAAGAGAACCCCAAAAATAGTTGGTATTAAATAAATCATCATACCAAAACCATAATTTAGAAGCAATAACACCATTGACAAAACATGATTTACATTTTCAATATGAAAGCAACAATAGCACTTTGAAGGTAAGTAAAACCCTTTAGTCCAAAAGAGTCCATAGGAATAAAGTTATTCAAAATCCTCCAAGCTAAAATTGAATAGAAATGATTAATATTGTTCCAAAGTTTAATAAAAACATTAGAGGGGTTTTGTTTATCTCTAATAAAATTCCAAACCTCTTTAAGAACAAAGTCACCATTATAAAATATCTTAAAATGAATTTGGTTAGGTTTGTTAGAAGAAATGGGGATATTTCTAAAGTTGTCAAAACTAGAAATTGGGATTTAATTCTCAAGTTTACTTTCATTCCAATTCTTATTAAGCCAAAAATAATTAACCTTGATAGCAATAGTAGAGTGGGTAGATAAAAGGGTGTCAATAGAGCCATTGCCAATCCAATTGTCTCTCCAAAGAAGGAAGAACCTGACTGAATACCCCAAGATATTAATGATTTGGCAACCCATTTAATGGAGCAAAGCCATTTCCAAACTGGAGATTCACTGACTTTATAAGCACAATTAAGGGGGTGTTTACCTTGGTAATATTTTTCCATCATAAAAATAGCCCAAAGGCTATCATTCTTTCTAAAATTCCATGAAAGCTTATGAGGGAAGGCAATGACAGCTTCATGAATAGGCTTGCAACCAAGAGCACCTTTTCCCAAAGGACCATAACATTTATGCCAAGATGTCCAATGCATTCTTTTGGTGAAATTATTGGAGCCCCAAAAAAAATTGTTAAGCAAATGATCAATTCTGATAAGTGTAGCATTAGTGGGGATAATAGTTTGAATCAAATAAAGAGGCATTGAGTTAAGAGTGCTTTTAAGAATAGTGAGCCTAGCACCAAAGGAAAGTAAATGGAATTCCCAAATAGAAATTTTATTTAAAATTTTTTGAATTAACTCATCAAAGAGATGGGAATGTTTTGGGCGCGGAGCACCCAAGTACTTAAGTGGTAAGTGTTGATGTTTAAAATTAGTGATATGTAGGATTTGATTGATTTTATTATTAGGGATACTAGAGGAAATGATAAAAAAAATATTTTGCTATCATTGATAGAAAGGCCACTTTCTCTACCAAATTTATTTAAAAAAGACTTGAGATGCTTGATGTAATAAATAGAAGCATTGCAAAAAAATAATGAAATCATATACAACACTTAAATGGGAAACAAGAAGACCATCAAGTGTTTTGTAGTACATACTATGATTATTTAAGAATAAAACATTGATGCTCTTAGATAAGTACTCAACAACAATAATAAATAAAGCAGAGAAAAAGGATCCCCTATCGTAAGCCATGGAAGAGGGAAAGAAACCAAGGCCCATTAATAAAAAATAGAAAACCAGGCATTATTAATACAATTTTTAATAAGAAGAATAAATTTATCAAAAACCCAAATAAGATATGGAAAAGGAAATCCCAAGAGATGTTATCAAAGGCTTTGGTAATATCTAATTTGAAAAGAATATTGCCACCTCTAGTCTTGGTATCAAGATCATTTATTAATTCTGGGCAAGTAAAATATTCAAAATAGATCTACCTCTAAAAAAAAACCAGTTTTTTGAGAGATAATTCTATTAAGTAAAGGACTAAGTCTATTGGTAAGAACTTTACAAATCAGCTTATTAAAGAAGGTGCAAAGATTAATAGGTCTAAAATCACTCAAATAGTTTGGATTATCTTTCTTAGGTATGAGTACAATAGAAGTACTAAAAAATATCTAGGAAAAGGATTACCTTAACAAAAATCAATCACAGTGGAAATAGAGTCATCTTCTAATAACTTAGAGAATTTATTATTCTCTGCATTAGAAATATTCAAATTCAAAGAAGGAATAAGAGGTAAAACATCCTTCTCATTTTGAATATCGATCAATCCCTACCAACATTAGAAGATGAAACATGTTCAACAAGATTAACCCCAATATCAAAGGAATCAACCTCATAAAGCCTTCATACCATCCGGTCCAATCTATCATAAGTAGGAATCAACTTGGGTAGAGACAACATTTTCCTTAGGAGGAATTCATTTTTTAAGTGGGGATGGAGAATAAAACATGAATTATCATGATCATGTATTTTACATTCAAAAAATCAAAAGGTTCTCCAATTCAACCTTTGAATACCTATAATTTTAGAGCCAATCCAAAATTCCTTAGGTATTATTTATTTACATGAGGATCAAGCCACAACAAGATCGATAGTCGCTTGGTCAAGTTACAAAGGCCGGACAAATAAAGCCCTGACAGCAAAAAACATATGATGGGTAACAAAATGAATGCACATATTAGGAAGAGATAACCACACAGGGATAATAGGAGATTCCTCTTTAATTTCAAAAAGGGGTGACCACTTCAGCAAACAATTTTGACAATTAAAGATGAAATAAGAATGATGTGATAAAACACATGAATAATCCAAATCATTTGAAAGTTGAATTAGGATATGCCAATGGTCAATAAGACCAATCAAGAAGGCACCCATAAGCTTAAGATTATGGAAAAAGGAGCGAATCTTATCCAAATTTGGATGATGCAAAGCAAATTTACCAACAAGAGAAAATTCAAAGGGTTTTGTCAACTTTTCAACATCCACATCGAAAGCACATTATGGTGGCAAACCTCTAAAAGTTTTAAAATGAGATTAACCGAATCAACATAGAAATCGAGAGAGCTTCCTTAAAAGATTAAGTAGAAGATGCAGCATTAGGGTCACCAATCCTCAATATGTTGGATGACCTAGCCGAAATATCCATATCTTGAGGTGGAACCCAATGAATCAAACTCACCATAACCATGGTCAATGACAAAACATCACACAAATAGTTAGATGCCATTCAAGCCTTTGAAATCGGTCGAAATCAAAGCCAAAGCCATAAATGAGGGCATGCCACCAAGAGTGATTCAAAATGCTAGAGAAGGAGAGAGCTTGGGGAGGAGGGTTCTAGAGTTAAGGGTTGGGTTTGGTTTTTTTATTTATTTTCATTTTTTTAAATATAGTAAACTAGTAGGTTTAGGTTTATTTTGTTTATTTACTTTATTTTTTATTTATTTAGTTTACTTTATTTTTTTATCTTTATTTAGGTTCATTTTTATTTTTATTTAGTTTATTTATTTATTTTAGGTTTATTTATTTTAGTTTTTTGTTTAGGTTTAGGCTTAAGTTTAGGTTTATTTTTGAGTTTAGTTTTATTTATTTATTTTTTGTAAGTTTAGGTTTTATTTATTTTAAGTTTAGTTTAGGTTTTATTTTATTTTTTAAGTTTTAGGTTTTATTTTAGTATTTTAGTAATCTTTGTAGTTTAATTTATTTATTTTAATTTATTTTATTTTATTTTGTTTAGTTTATTTAGTTTAGTTTATTTTAGGTTTTTGGTTTTATGTTTATTTATTTTAGTTTATTTTATCTTAGTTTAGGTTTAGGTTTATTTATTTTTTATTTTAGGTTTGGTTTTTTTAGGGGTTTAGGATTTTTTTTTATTTAGTTAGTTTTATTTTTAGGTTTATTTTAGGTTTAGGTTTTATTTAGTTTCATTTTATTTTATTTTAGGTTTATTTTATTTTTATTTTAGGTTTAGTTTTATTTATTTAGTTTTTTTTATTTTTAGTTTCGTTTAGGTTTTATTTATTTATTTATTAGATTTTATTTTATTTTATTTCTTTATGTTTTATAGGTTTTAATTTTAATTTTCATTTAATTTTGTTTAGGTTTTTTATTAATTTTATTTAGGTTTTATTTAGTTTTTAGGTTTTAGTTTTTTAATTTAGGGTTTAGTTTTAGGTTTATTTTTTTTTATTTTTATTTATTAGTATTTATTACATTTATTTTATTTAGTTTTGGGTTTAGGTTTAGTGTATTTTTTAGTTTTAGGTTTAATTTTTATTTATTTAGTTTTAGTTTAAGTTTATTATATTTTGTTTTATTTTATTTTATTTTAGTTTAGTTTTTTTTTTAATTGGGGTTTTTTTTATTTTATTTTAGGTTTTTTCTTTATTTATTTTATTTTTTATTTTATTTTATATTTTATTTAGTTTTTTTATTTTATTTTAGGTTTTATTTAGGTTTATTTTATTTTTTTTAAATTTTTTATTTTATTATTATTTTATTTTATAGAGGTTTTAGGTTAGATTAGGTTTTATTTATAGTTAGAATTATTATTTGGTTTAATAGAGGTTAGGTTTAGGAGAGAGGGTGGATATTAGGTTTTAGGTCATTTATAGTAGTTACAAAGTTAGGATCAGAGCCCATGGTTTAGTTTATTTTATTTTTAGGTTTAGGGTTATTTTTAAGTAGGATTATTTTAGGATTTTAGTTAGAGTAGTAGTCATCATTTTTTTAGTTTAGTAGGTTAAGTTTTATTTTTTATTTAGGGTTTAAGATTTATTATTTAGTTTATGGTTTATATTTTAATTAGGTTAAGGGTTATGGTTTTTTTATTAGAAGTTTATTTTTATTTTAGTTTATTATTTTATTTTATATTTTATTTTATTTATTTATTTATTAATTAAGGATATTTATTATTTAGGTGTTTTATTTTAGTTTATTTTTTAGGTTTATATATTTTTTTTTGGTTAGGTTTTATTTTATTTTTTTAGTTTAGTTTATTTTAAGTTTTTTTTATTTTATTTTTTAGTTTAGGTTTTAGGTTTATTTTACTATTTATTTTATTTAGTTTAGGGTTTAGTTTAGTTTATTTTATTTAGGTTTAGATTTTATTTGTTTTAGTTTAGTTTATTTTAGTTTAGGTTTAAGTTTATTTTATTTTATTTTTTTTAGGTTTAAGTTTTGTTTTTTTTTAATTTAAGGTTTAGGTTTTATTTCTTATTTATTTTTAGGTTTTATTTTAGGTTTTATATTTTTGGGTTAGGTTTTTATTTAGTTTTATCTTTAATTTAGGTTTATTTTATTTTATTTTTATTTTATTTTATTTTTTTAGGTATTTTTTATTTTATTTTATTTTTAGGTTTATTTAGTTTAGGTTTATTTTGCTTTATAGGATTTAGGAATTTTTATTTAAGTTTTATTTTAGGTTTTACTCATTTTCTTTTAGTTTTAGATTAGGTTTATTTTTTTTATTTTATTTTATTTTATTTTATTTTAGTTTAGGTTTATTTTAATTTTATTTATTTTATTAGTTTAGGGTTTAGGTTTAGTTTAGGTTTAGGTTTAGGTTTAATTTTATTTTAGTTTGTTTTATTTAGTTTAGATTATTTTATTTTGTTTTATTTTATTTTATTTTTTTATTTTTTTTTAGGTTTGGTTTTATTTTATTTTATTTAGTTTATCTTTATGTTTTAGGTTTTATTTCATTTTATTTTGTTTATTTTAGTTTATATTTATTTACATTTAGTTTTATTTATTTAAGTTTTATTTTTATTTTTTTAATTTATTTAGGATTTATTTTATTTAGTTTAGTTTTTTTTTATTATTATTTTTAGGTTTAGTTTTATTTTATATTTTATTTTATTTTATTTTTATTTTATTTTAGGTTTTGGTTATTTATTTATTTTATTTTAGGTTTATTTATTTTAATTTTTAGGTTTTATTAGTTAGTTTTTTAGTTTAGGGTTATTTTTTTTAGTTTAGGTTTATATTTAGTTTTATTTAGTTTTAAGGTTTGGTTTTTTTAGGTTTAGGGTTTATGATTTTTTATTTCATGGTTTAGGTTATTTTGGTTTTAGAGTTTATTTGGTTTATTTATGGTTTAGTTTAGTTTTGGGTTTATAGTTTGGTTTATTTATTATTTTGGGTTTATATGGTTATTTAGCTTTGGTTTAGGTTTAGTTTATGGTTTGGGTTTATTTTTTAGGTTTTAGGTTTATTTTATTTAGTTTTTTTTAGTTTATTTTATTTTTTTTTAGTTTATATTATTTCATTATTTTAGTTTTTTTAGATAATGGGCTATATTTTTTTTTATATTTTAGCTTTTTTTTAGGTTATTTTATTTATTTTTTTTTTATTTATTTTTATTATTTCTATCATTTTTGATTTATTTTATTTATTATTTTGGTTTATTTTTTTAGGTTAATTTTCTTTTATTATTTTAGCAAGTTTATTATAGTTTTTTTTTTATTATTTTTTATTTTTTATTTATAATTTTAGAACATGGATCAAGTTTAGTTTTATTTACAGGTTTTTTTATTTTTTTTTGGGTTATTTTAAGTCAGGGAGTTTTTTATTTTACTAGTAATGTGAACTTAGGTTTTATTTTAGTGTTTAGGTAGTTTAGATTTTAGTAGAGTAGGTTTATGTTTTCATGGTTTGACTACATGGGTTTAGCAATGTAGCTTATGCAATTTTATTTCTTTGGGTTTAGGGTGAGGGTAGGGTCAGTAGGTTTTAGTTTTTGGGTTAGTGGGTTAGGTTTATGGGACAACATGGGTTTAGGCAGGGGTACTAGGGTTTACTAGCTTTTTAGTGAGGTTTATGGTTATGATGGTTTCTATATTTAGAGGGAGGTTATGTATTTATGACCAAAGTGGATGAGGGGTTTAGAGAGTAAGTCATTAGGATCCATCCAATGAAAAGTTAACAACATTGATATCAAATTATGAATCAGACTTGACTAAAGCATTGATTGCAAATGTAAAATAAACTTGAATTTTCGCTTTGTTGATTTTGAACATTTAGAATTTGAACCCATACTCAACATCTTGAAAATGTTAAGTGGCTCAAATGGATTTAGAAAAGATTTTAAGATTTGATTGAAAAGAGGAATTTTCTAGAATCCACTTTCAACAAATTTATATGTTGAAACCAAATATTTTAGAGATAATTCCATAGATTTATATTTAATTTTGATTTTTTTTATTTTGATGACCTTTATTTAACAAATTTTGGTGGTTAAAGTAAAGGTCAATTGGTTTTTTTATTTAGATTCTTTACCCTTAAAAATTTAAGTAGCTAGTGAGGTGTTTGAAAATAAGTTCTTCTTTTCTTTGTTTGCTTTTATTTTATGAATCATTTGTGAATTTAAAATAAGTAATTTAAAATTTGGTATGCTAAGAATAATGTGTTTTGTTTTTTTTTATTTTTGAAAATATAGAAAATTTAAGTACAAAAAAATTAATGTGTTTCTTTTGTATTTTATTTTGAAAATGGAGACTTCTTAGAATGTGGTATGCTAGAATGAAGTTCAATGTGTTTTGAAAATAGAAATGGAGATTTCAATTAAATTTGAGTATGCTAAATGAAATTTAAAAAAAAAATGTGTTTCAAATTTTATTTTAGATTTTGTTTGAAAATGGAGACTTCATTTTAGAAATGTGGTATGCTAGAATGAAATTCTAATGTTTGAAAATTTTGTGAAATGGCATTCAAAAGCAATGAGTATGCTTAAATGTTTCAAATGTATTGGATTTTGTTTTAAAATGTAGACTCACTAAATAAATGTATGCTAAAGAAGAACAAAATTTTGTTTGTTTTGAAAAATAGACTATTTTAAAATGTGGTATGCTAATGAATGAAGTTCCAAAATTGTGTTTCAAAATTTTCAAAAAGACTTATAGCAAATGTATATTAGGAGTTCCAAATGTTTATTTTGTTTTGTTGATTTTGAAAAGAGATTTCCATTTAATAAATTTGGTATGTAATATGAAACCAATGTTTCATTTTCAAAGATGTATGTGTATGATTATTGTTTTTTGAAAGAGAAATTTCAACCTAATCATATATGGAATATGTTAAGCTATTTCAAAATAATGTCATTTATATTTGAAAAATGAAATACCAAAAATTTGGGTATATTAATGAGATGTTCATATGTGCTTTGGAAGTTTATTTTTGATTTTGATTGAGAGATGAAACCTCCATTTTGAAAGCTGAATGGGAGGTTTCATGTGCTTTTTGAACATTTTTGATTTTGATTGAATAAACTATTCAATAAGTGTGTGTATTGAATAAATTTCATGTCTTTCTAAAATTCATTTTTGATTTTGATTGAATGAAACCTCCATTCAATAAATGTGTATACAATGAGTTTCATGCTAAAAATTTATTTTTTGATTTTGAAGAAACCCATTCAATAAATGTTATATTAAAAAGGTTCTATATGTGCTTTGAAAAGGTGAAAATTCAAATAACACATGTGGAATGTGAGTGGA
The DNA here is from genome assembly GCA_021442155.1 of Cymbidium sinense. Taxonomy (NCBI): domain Eukaryota; kingdom Viridiplantae; phylum Streptophyta; class Magnoliopsida; order Asparagales; family Orchidaceae; genus Cymbidium; species Cymbidium sinense. Next base: position 375,504,839 of record CM038214.1, on the reverse strand, counting down.
ATTTCAAAGTGATGATTTTTCAAGATAACATCCATCCAATACATTTGGATATAAATGAAACCATCTTCAAATTTTGTGCTTTTGAAAGTTTATTGTTAATTTATTGAAAATGAAGTCTTCATTAAAATGAAAGAAAGAAGTTCATTTTTTTTAAGTTATGATTGTTGGTTTCATTTTGAAATGTTTTGATGTATATGAAAATTATTGATGGTGCAAATAGTTTATTAAGTGATTTTAAAAGTGCTTTTGAAATAGAAGACTTTATGAAGGATTTATTTTATATTTTATAAGCCCTTCCCTACCATAAAAAAAGAACTTAATCATTTTTTTATTAATTTTTAATTTCACCCATTGCATATAATGAAATTTTAAGAAAATGGAGGTGGGGAAACCTAAAGATGTTGCTTAACTTAAGGATGAAATAAGCATGCCAATGGAAAGAAAGATTCTTAATAGAAAATACAAAAATTGATACTTAGACAAGGTCATTTACCAAAGATGGAGACCATGAACTTCACCATTAAAAAAAGTGTGGGAAAATTTTATATATATTTCGCCTTCATATATCCCCTTCCCTTTCAAAAGAAGGATAAATAAAAATAAAATATATAAAAAATTATGCCTCTGGATGCCAAAGATCCAAATATTCTTTAGGTTGATTGGGTATGACATTGAGGAGAGCTGTACTATCTTGAAAGATAGAAGTCACCACCTTATAATGGACCTAATCACCTTAATAAAGACTCTAAGGACTATGGGTCTTGAATGTATGTAGATTCTTCATCTACTTTACATGGAAAGTAAAGGTGGTTTATTTTAAATTAGGTTCATTAAGTTCTCAGGGCAATCCCATAGTTAATTACATCTTAAGGAATGAGATTTCTTAGAAATACTCAAATTAAGGTAAATGATCATTGTCTCCAAAGATTTTGAAAAGGTAGGACTATCAATCGATTGGTTTATTTTAGAAAGTCAAGTGGGATCGATCAAGAGGAGGGAGTTCTTATCAAGCTAAATGAAAACAAGTAGGGGATGCTTAGATACTAGGAAGCGTAATCCCAAACTACCCTATGGTTGGCTTTACATTTTGAAATTGAATTAATTTATTTGAGTTGAATTTTATTAGAAATGTGGCTTAATTCCATGACATACAAGGTCACAAAATGCTAAGAGGTGAGGATTTATGCTTATAGCTCAAAGGGAAGTAGCAACCTCTAAACCTAAATCTAGAGCTTTGGTGGGCCAAAAGCATGATCTAAATCTAAGATGATGGGTATTTGGTTTACCTCATAAGAAATGATAAACCACAGTTGGACTTACAACCACTGTGGCCGCCAACTAACTCCTATGGTTTTAAAATATGTATGCAAGTCAAATTCTTATAGCAAGGTTATTTATTTAGAAAGAGACTAAGTCCTTAAACACACTCCCTAAGAGACTAGATTATGTGTGGGGATGCTTTAATGACTTAAATCTAATGCAAATTTTCATCATATTATTTTCATTTTTACAATCAATTTAACACATTCTTTAGGATTCTTTATGCCTAATGCATGAGAAATTAGATTATGGGCCAAAATTAGCAAGATAAGGAGGTGTGTTTCCACCATGGCTCTCACAGGTCAAGCCAAGTTCTCTGGCAAAGGTGGAAGCCCTCCAATCAAGAGTGAAACAATATGCTTTTTATGCATGATATTAGAAAAGTAAGATAACAACCAAGTGCTAATTCTTTATCTTGATTCTTAAATTAGGCTTTAGATGAGATTATGAGTTATTTTTAGTTTGAATTGATAGTTTGGTAGAAAATTTATTTTCATCCTAATCATCCAGGCCATACATCAAAGCAAGGAAGAAACTAGAAAAGATGATGCACAAGCTAAACAAAATCAAACATTTTATAAAGCTAGAGCAAAAGAATAAAAGGCCATTTATGGTTGGCTTCACCACACAAACCCGAAAACAAATTGGGTAGCTCAGGTCTACCCTTATACAACCCGGATTATAAAAGAATTAATTACAATTAAGCAAAGAATTCATGTTATGGGGGGCCTTCATTTTTCTTTTCTTCTTTCTTCTTCTTCTTTTGGTTCCTTCTTTTGGATTGTTGGAATGTGGTTGCTAAAGGCTTCACATGGTACATAAGATGTAATCTTATAACCAATGTTCATCCTAATCCCTCATAACAATCATTCCAAAATCCTAATTACAAAATTACATGAAAATGGGAAAAGGAAATCTAACAAAAAACCTACAAAATATAGATTAGCTAAACAAACCATATAATCCCAAGCATGTATATATATATATATATATATATATATATATATATATATATATATATATATATATATATATATATATATATATTTGCACACAAACCAAGTCCACTGCCTATCAATTATTACCGCCTCTTAAGAACATGATTAGACTAAATCATCCACCATTCACACACATACACCTAACATCTAGACTAGAAACAATACATCATAAAATAAAAGCAAACATCAAACCATGCCACCCCTAACATTGGACTGTGGCGGACTTAATTCCTAATGTGTGTGCCATTTAATGTTTGTGTGGTATGCTTAGCTAGGGACTTAAGGTTCAAATTTCCTGAGTATGAAAATGTTCAACTTAGATGGTGGTTTCAATTTAAGTTGTTTAGTTATTTTTGGTTTATTTTATTTTCTATTTTGATTAGGTTTGAGTGAATCCTACAATTACTTACTAAGTTGTAAAGAGAGTAAACGAGAAGAGAACTTCTCTTTCCTCTCTACCTTAAGTAATTTCTAAGGTGGATTCATATTTGATTTTGTTTAGTGAATGTTTTATTATGTGTTTTAATTAATCCTAAGTTTAGATTTTCCCTAAACAAACCTATTCAAAAAGAAAGGCATTTTAAGATTAAGTGAATTACTATCACAAAACACACAACATTTTATTTCTTTCCCAACATGTGTAACATGCATATGGATGATTCCAAAGCATATCTATACAAGCAAATGGAAACATTTAGCACACCTTAATGATGAATGCTAAGAGAAAGTGTTTAAGAAATTTGGATGTTTTATGATGCATGATTTTCATTAAGTAGAAAAGAGGGATTCTTTTATCCATTTTTCATATGCACATTTATATGTATGAAAGGTATAAGTGAGTACAACAACATTGTTACCACTATGGGTGTAAGGTACAAGATATACTTAAAGCCTACTTAAAACCCCTGGGTTTTGACTAATATACCATTTTCCTTAAATACATTTGCATGTACAAAAGAATGAATTGAAAAAGAAAGATGCAAAAGTTTATATTTGTTTGATTTATTTATGCAATTTGTAAGTGTGGATGTCCTTCTTAATTGATAACATAGGAATGAATAGAGTGGATTTAAGCAAGTGTTATGTTCTTTTAAATGAACTACACTATATTCAAAACTATGAAGAGATGGAAAAGTGTTATGTTCTTTTCAAATGAACCATACACTTTGCAAATCCTATTCAAAACTATGTTAAAAGAGAAGAGAAGGAAAGCCACACAATGCACATCCTTATATTTTACTCACATGCAAGCTTATAAATAATTATAAGTAGCATACCTTTCAATTTTGATATTTGATTTATAAATTTTAAAATAATTTTTAGATTTAATAGTGATAATAGCCATTCATATCCTTATTTTAGCCAAAACATGCAATTTTACATAAAGGAAATATTTCATTTTAAATTTGATTTTAGAAAGCATGAATGCATGATTTTCATATGACATACACATTTAACATATTAGAAAGAAATGAAGTGATGAAAGCATGTAAATTCATTCACACTAATTAATTCCTAAAGATAATCCTATGGAACAAGATTATTTAAAGTGAATCAAATTTGTTTTAAAGAGATTTTTATTTTGTTTTGAGTTTGATTTTAATTTGAGAAATATGAGAAGGTTTTCTGGTCCTAACCCATTCCCACATGTGTATGATGTTTTAGTTTAATTTTTAGGTGATTAGATCAATTTTATGCTTTGGTCAGGTTAAGCTGTGAATTAATTGTATTAATTTTCCTTACCTATACACCTTTCGCATTTTTAATCAAATAATTAGCCAATGATATGATATAAAACCACATAGGAATTTAAACAATGCACCTAGGAAAGAAAGGGCCTAATGCAATTGGCTCACAATTAGTGATTAAGTTAAAAGTGTTTAATTTAAGTACTTTATAACCCTTCCCACACATGTGAGTTGGATTTTGATTTTCTTAAGCTACTAGGTTATTGAACACCCAAGCACCTACCCAAGAAGGATTGATTAAGTTCTGGAATATTTTGATTTTAAAATCAAATTAATTAAGCAAGTGATTGGGATTAACCCTTAATTAAGTTTGGATTAAGAAAGGGTTTAGGAATGGCTTAGGAAAATTCCCCAAAATCCATTCCATAAACCTCTTCTCTACTTAAGCATAATTCTTAAACTTAATAGATTAAAATTCCATTGTTCATATGCTTAATTACCCTTTAACTACATAAAGAGAGTACTTAAGAGATTTATCTACCTAATTAACCTATCAATAAATAAAGAGGGGATGCAAAAGTCATCCCCTAAATGCACATGAAAAGTTTGGGAATTAATGGGATAATTAAGAGTATTAGGGTTATTAAGTTTTCATTAAAACCCTAATTGAGGAAAATACATTATTTAAAATCCATTGGAAAAAATTTTAAATTATTCTCCTAAGAAATATCTTTACAGTACATTTTACCTTGTATTTTTATGATTTTTCTAGAATTAGTTATGTTATTTTGAAGTTTCCATGATTATCCATTAATTAAATAGCCTAATTAAGTGATTAATCTGCCTCGTGGAGGCTGACACGCATGTCCATGTGGTACGAGGATAAGAGCTTAAGTTATCACATCATAGCATCACATGGGTGCTATCTTTCTTTCCTCATCTCCGATCGGATGGAGTTGAAGATCAGATTTTAAGGTATTAAATCAGGATTGTTACATCTTGATCATGCCCATCCAAAATGCATGGATGGATGGCCCATGATCCATCATTGAGTCTTATGGGAGAGGACATCCCACCCTTTAGGCAAGATTCGAGCTCACTTGAGCTATTAACTCAACTTCAACCCACACCATCATCATGCAAGGAGAATACATCTAATGGTCAAATTCTCATGAGTGAGAATTTTTTCACAAAGGACCACCATGTCTACTTTAAGCTCAATTTGATCCATACTCGGAGGCTATCACCGACCAATCGATGAGGTAGCTTTTCTAGTGGAGATGAAGCCCCGCTGAATGTTTCAAGCCTTGGGTTGAGTAGATCTCTCTATGGACCAAGCTCACCTTCAATTGGGCTCGCCTTGTCTGCTCCCTCTCCTCCTTCCTTGAGAACTTGGATTAAGCTTTAGGAAAGTTTGATTGAGTCCCCATTAAGAAATTGGCTTGATATGAAGTATTGAGTGAGATGGATATTTGGTTGAGCTCCCCTATTTTTGGTTTGAAGAAACTAAAATGGAGAAATGAAATTGAAGGAAGCTTGGAGGAACCTTGGGGTGCTTGCCTGAAGTTCCCTTAGCTCAAGTGTGTGTTGTGGAATGAAGTAAATGGGGAGTATATCTCCCCTAGGTGAATCAGACGGTCATGAAGAGCTTTGCCATTTTGATCCAATTCACCCTATTCAATGGGTTTGAATTGTTGACTTGCACATGGTTGGTTTGAGTCAAGTGGAGTAATGAAGCTCCCATGTGCTTTAATTGAGTGGAGGAGGGATCCCATGTGCTCAATTCCTCAGTGGGTGGTCAGTTTGAGCCTTGGGTTGGGCTGACCCAAACCCATTGGGTCAGGTGCACCACGTCCATTAGTGACCATTTGGTCCACTAAAAGGATGCCAAGTCCCCCATGAAAAGAATTGACCAAATTCCAAGTGGTTTTGATTTTAGGTTACCTTATGGCCTAGAGGTAAAATGGTCATTTGGCTTGGATTTCAATTTGAATATGTTTGGTATGATTGAAAAAAGCTAAGTTTCAATGAATTTGGAGTTGATTTGATATGTTGACCCATTTAGGTCAAGTTGACCAATTGGTCAAATTGGGTAAAACCAAGGGTTGGGTCAAGTTCATATGACTATTTGAAATGTTTTGGTAACTTTGGTTTGGTTCAATTTGGTTTAGATTTGGTTTTGGTTCATTTAATTTTAGGTCAAGTTGGGTTCAAGGTCAATTGGGCTAGGTTGGGTCTAGTTGGCCAATTGAGGCTTTGGTCAAGTTCAACAAGTAATTTGGAATGAACTTGACCCATTAGTTTCAATCAATTTGGCTTAGATCAAGTTTTGACACATTTTGACTTTTTAGGTCAAGTTGGGTCAACTTGGGTCAAGTGGCCAATTGAAGGTTAGGCTCAAATGATGACTTCAAGATCAAACATTGATCATGAATGAGTTTTGATCAATGGTTTCAATCAATTTGGCCTATGGTGGATTTTGGCTATTTTAGGTTTTATTTTAGTGTTGACTTGGTCAACCCTTAAGTTTGACTTGGTTTGACCCAATTTGAGTGATTGATCATCTTATGATGATTTTTGCTACAATGTGGCTTAGTTGGGCTAATCAATTTGGGTAGGATTAGAATTTTTCTCATAAGGAGTACTTTAGGTCACTTTGGGTCAAGTGAGCCTATGGGTCAAATGGCTTGGTCAAAGCTTGATTTGAGTTTGATTGAACTCACATATGGATTTATGATTGCATAAATCCATTTGCAAGTGGTTTGAAGTCAAATGGGTTTTTATTCATTTGACAATTTCAAGTTCAAAAGCGTGAACATGAGTTTGACTTGGGTTTGATTTTTGAATTTGGTTTTGGTTTGATGATTGAAGTTTGTATATATATTTGGATTCATTATTAAAGGATTGATTGAATCATGAAGAAACATCAAGGGTTTGGCTTGATTTGAAATTGAGCTAAGTCCAAGAATTTGACTTGAAAGGCTTAGGTTGAATTTTGGTTGAATTTGGATTTGATCTTTGAATTGATTTTGATATTTGAATTTATATTTCATTTATATTTGTGAATGTAAATGAGAATATAAATTGGTTATGAGAAAATTTCTTGAATTTGAATTGGATTTGATTTAGGCTAAGTCCATAAGATAGAATCAAAGTGACTTAGGAAAGATTTTATTGATTTAGATTTGAATTTTAATTTGGTTTAATTGATTTGAATTTATATTTCATTTATATATGTGAATACAAATGAGAATATAAATGTGTTATGAGAAAATTTCGAATTTGAATTGATTTGATTTGATTTAAGCTAAGTCCATAAGAGGGAATCAAAGGACTTAGGAAAGATTTTTAAACTTGGAATTTCAATCATAAGCTTCAATTATTTGGAATTGATTTGAGTTTCAGAAAATCAATTAAGTTGGAATTGATTTAAGTTTTGATGTTGATTTGATTTTAAGAGAGTTAGTTTGATTTGGAGTTTGACTTCAAAATAGAAAGTGAGGAATTTGGTTCAAGCTAAGGGATAGTCAAATTTTGCAAACTCCCCTAAGGTATGACCTATTCCTATGGCTAACTCTTCTAAGTCTCTAGGGTTAGGTTGAGTGTCCACCTAATCACTAGATGTGTCTTAAGACTAAGGGACTCTTAAAGTCTAAGAGAAGTCCTATGTCTAAGATGGAGGGGTTGAGAGCTCATCCTAAAAATGAGGTCAATAAGAAGCAAAGAAAACCAAGAATTCTCAATCCCATTCTTAATTAAAGCAATAAATTGATTAGAGAATCCAAATAAAAGTAAGATGTTATATAGGAAAACCCAACCAATATCATCATAAGCTTTGAAAATGTTAAGCTTAAAAATCAAGTTTCCATTATGAACTTTGGCATTTAAATCATGGATCATCTCTTGGGCTAAAAAGATATTATCTGAAATGGATCTCCCTTTAACAAATTCGATCTGATTTGGGGAGATAATTTTAGGAAGCAAGATACTCAACATTTTAGCCAAAATCTGAGAAATAAGTTTATTAAAAAAAAAGTAAAGGCTAATCGGCCTAAAATCACTCCAAATTTCAAGAATGTATTTTTTTGGAATTAAAATAATGGAGGTGCTAGCAAAGTATTTAGGGAGAGTACTACCCTTAAAGAAATCAAGAACATATTTAACCAAGTCCTCTTTAATGATAATCCAACCATTTTTGGAAAAAGAGTTTTGTATAACCATCAGGGCTAGCCATAGAGTTTGTATTCATACTTTGTAAAGTGTCCGTAATTCAAGACTCAGAAGGTAAGGAAGAAAGCATCATGTTATCATCATTAGAAATGAGATTAGAGATAACTTCAGTCCAAGAAATATCATCATAAGCAATATTTTTATTAAGAAGCTCTTTATAAAAGGAAACAGTAGAATCAGTAAGCTTATTTTTATCCGAACACCAAACACCATTATTAGTTTTAATTTTATGAATGTGATTTAACGCCTTTTTCTTTTTAACCATGGCATGAAAATATTTAGTATTACGATCACCTTCAGTGATCTATTTCTTAGAGGCTTTTGCTTATAGGTCTCCTCTATGTCTTAATAACATGTTAACCTATTTTTAACTTGAGCAAACAAATGGATTTTAGAAGTGTCATTAACAATAGTGTCTTCCAAAACTATAACTTCATTCTCCATTTCTTTGATATTGATAAAAAGGTTCATGAAATAATGTTTATTCCACCAATTAAGGGATTATTTAAGTCTTTTTTATTTAAATCACAATCTCCTCATCCCAGAAATAGAATCAATAGGATGGAGAGGTTCACCCTAGTGAGTAGCAACAACATCCAAAAATCGATCATCCATGAGCCACATATTTTGGAAGCGAAAAGGAATAGGAGAGGAAGGTTTATTAGCATTAAAATTCACATTGATAAGCAAGGGAGAATGGTCTGAAAGGGTTCTGCTTAAGTGCTCCACCGAAGTACTAGGGAGAAGGTTAATCCATAAATGGTTAAAAAGAACCCGGTCTAATTTTTTCCAGTCTATAATTATTCCAAGTTAACTAAGACCCACTAAAGCCAATATTAGTAAGATGACAATCGAGGAGCATGTTATTAAAATCTTCCATTGAAAATAAGTTCAGAGCATTACCACCAACCCAATCAAAGGAAGAGGTGATAATGTTGAAATCCCCACCCACAAACCAAGGAGCATCAACAGAAGAAGAGAAACTAACAAGATCTTTCCAAAGAAGCCGTCTACCATTTCTATTACAAGAAGCATAAACAAATGAACCAAAACAACACCAATTATCATAAGTAATCTTAATAGTCACAACTTGGGATAAATCATCCAAAACTTGCAAAACAAAGGGAATATTTCAAAAAATCCAAATTTTATAGCTCAAATTAGCAAAATAATTACCAAAACTAATCATTTTAGCAATAGAAGGAATGTTAAAAGGAAGAAGAAAGGGTTCCAAAATAGCTAAAAAAGAAATGTTATGAGAACAAATTAAATTTCTAATTCTATTTCTAATAGAGAGGGTACCAATCCCTCTCACATTCCAAATTAAGAAAGAAACCATTTATTTTTGGGCAGAAGAGCCAGATCTAGTAACTTTGGCAAAGTTAGGAAACTTAGTTTTATGAGTTTTATTTTTCTTTATAAAAATCATTTGAAATTTATTAGTCATATCCACATCAGTCACCATCAAATAGAGACTGCTCAGGGATATGTTTGGAATAAGGTTACACATTTAAAACATCATTGCAGGCCACTTCACTGTCTTCCAAATCATTATTTTGTTGCAAAATTGGATTAGAAATCAATTCAACAATAGATGAAGAAGAAGGAGAAGGATTAGAACTATTTAAAGCACAAGTGCCCAAATCAGGATTAGAAACTTTATCCTTAGTTTGGTCACCAATCAAACCCTCATGAAGAATTGCATTTTCTTCAATTAAAGGTGGAAAATATGCAAGAATCGAATCATTTGAGATAGAATCATCACCCATAAGTTTCAAAAACATATTATTTTCCATATTTTTACCAATATCAGTGTGATTCAAATGGATAGGGCCATTACAAGGTAATGCATCCTTATTAACATGAGTGACATCCAAAGGCTGATCAGGCTTAAGAGCCGTAGCATTGTTGAAAGGAGTAGTGGGAGGATCAAGGCAATGACCCTCGGCTTCAGGTAAAGAGTTATCCATTGGAATAGCTTTCTGTGGTTTAACCGAGGGCACCTTAAGATTGGGATCTGAGTTATTATGCACGAGTTTGGGTTTCTTATGGTGAGGATGAACCACAAAGTAATCTGAAATTCCATGACCATGAATTTTGAAATGGGAATAAAAAATAAGAAAATTCTCAAAATCCACTTTTTGAAAAATATCCATATTTCTATGATCCTAGCCAAACTTCCTTAGGAAATTTTTTAGTTATATCCAACTCGACTAGAATCCAAGCAATAGATGGCCTAGTGTTAGAAGCAGTCGCTTGATCAACTTGAATAGGATGATCGAGCAGCGCATCCACAACAAAAAGAAACTCATGATTAATGAAATGAACACACAAATTGGGAAGAGACATCTAAACTAGAACAATAGGAGATTTCACTTTAATATCAAAATGAGGTGTCCAATTCAACAATCACCTCTGACAATTGTAAACAAAATACAAGCATCGAGAAAAAATTTGAGAATAATCTAAATTATTTGAAAGCTGAACAAGACATGATGAGAATCGATCAATCTAACAGAGAAAATACCAGAGAGTTTCAAGCTATGAAAAAATGATCGAATATTCTCCAAAGTAGGATGATGCAAAGCAAATTTACCCACCAACGTGAATTCAAAGGGTTTCACAAGCCTTTCCACAACCAAATCAAAACACATTATCGTGGGTACACCCTAAAAGGAGGTAGAGATAAGCTCGAGAGACTCACCAGCATAATTGGCCTTACTAACATAAACAACCTTAAAGGATTTCAAAGCCGTGAAGGCTTTAATCTAGACCCCAAGGAGTCTTTCACAGTAGCCAAAATCTCGATTTCCACATGGAAGCAGAGAATGCAATGATGTGGCACATGATAGGAGAAGCCAAAACTAAGTCAAAATGGAAAACCAAAATGCCCATAGGAAAAGTCACAAAGGAGATGTGCCTCCACAAGGGAAACATAATTAGCCAGAGCAACCAAAAAATGGAGGAGAGAGAAGATGCTCAAGAGAATAATGTGGGGAGGGGTTTAGAGTTTAGGGTTTAGGGTTTAGGGTTTAGGGTTTAGGGTTTAAAGTTTTAGGGTTTAGGGTTTATGGTTTATGGTTTAGGGTTTTAGGGTTTAGGGTTTAGGGTTCAGGGTTTAGGTTTTAGGGTTTAGGGTTTAAGATTTAGGGTTTAGGGTTTTAGGGTTTAGGGTTTGTAGTATAGGGATTAGGGTTTAGGTTGTGCTAGGGTTTAAGTTTGCTTAGGGTTAGTTTTAGGGTTTGGGGTTTAGGGTTAGTGTTTTTTTTTTTTTTAAATTTAGTCAACTAGTAGGTTTAAGTTTATTTAGTTTATTTTATTTATTTTATTTTATTTTATTTTTTTACTTAGGTTTATTTTTTTATTTTATTTTTTATTTATTTTAGGTTTATTTATTTTAGTTTAGGTTTTATTAGTTTATTTTTTAGGTTTAGGTTTAGGTTTATTTTTTTAGTTTAGTTTTATTTTATTTTATTTTTTAGCTTTGGTTTTATTTTTTTATTTTTTTAGGTTTAGGTTTAGGTTTTATTTTATTTTTTTTTTAGGTTTGGTTTTAGGTTTATTTTCAGGTTTTATTTTTTAGTGTAGGTTTAGGTTTATTTTTAGTTAGTTTATGTTTAAGTTTAGGTTTAGCTTATTTTAGGTTTAGGTTTAGGTTTCATTTATTTTAGTTTAGTTTATTTTAGTTTAGGTTTAGTTTTATTTTTTATTTATTTTAGGTTTAGTTTTTTATTTTAGTTTAGGGTATAGGTTTTATATTTTAATTATTTTTAGGTTTTATTTTCTGGTTTATTGTTTAAGTTTAGGTTTTTATTTCATTTTTATTTTATTTTATTCAAGGTTTATTTTATTTTTATTTTAGGTTTAGTTTTTATTTTATTTAGTTTTTTTTTAGTTTAGTTTAGATTTTTATTTATTTTATTTTAGTTTAGTTTTTTTTAGGTTTAGGTTTTGGTTTTGGTTTTAATTTAAGTTTTTATTTTTTATTTTCTTATTTTTTGGTTTAGATTTTTTTTATTTTTTTTAGGTTTTATTTAGTTTAGGTTTAGATTTTTTAGCTTTTTAGGGATTAGGTTTAGGGTTTAGGGTTTAGGATTAGTTTATTGTTTAGGACTTAGGGTTAAGGGTTTAGGGTTTGGGGTTTTTTTTGGGTTTAGGGTTTAGGGTTTAGATTTTAGGGTTTATGATTTAAGGTTTTTAGAATTTAGGGTTTAGGATTTAGGTTTTAGGTTTAAGGTTTAGGTTTTAGTTAGGGTTTAGGGTTTTAGTTTTTTAATAGAGAACAAATTTAGATTCAACATTTCTTCTTTTGATTTCATCAACCAAGTAACACAGTTTTTTACACAAGCGGCATAGATAAAAATTAAGCATGCATAGAGCAAATAAAAAACCTTAGATAACTAGAACCATCTCTATAAAGACATAGTTCCCTAAGAAGTAGATCAGATCAATCATTCTTTAGTTTCACCAATTCCCATCATAGCCACCATGGCCTATCAAGTAGCGGGATCCACCATCATATCCCAATCTCTCCCTCTACCACCACCACAGATGTAACCTCCATCCCACTCACCCATAACCTTCCTTTCACCACCATCTATATCCACCGGACCACGGATCCCCACCACCACTGCGATAACCAGCCTCACCTTTCTCCACTAGATCTAGAATGAGCCGGTGATGATGTTCTGCCATCAAGGTTCTACCCATTCTTAGGGTTTAGGTTTAGGTTTATTAAGCTTTAGGGCTTAGGTTTATTTATTAATTTATTTAGTTACTTTAGCTTTAGGTTTAGGGTTCAGGGTCTAGGGTTAGGATTTAGGGTTTAGGTTTTAGGGTTTAGGGTTTAAGGTTTTAAGTTTTATGCTTTTAGGTTTTAGGATTTTTTAGGGCTTAGGGTTTAGGGTTTAGGGTTTAATGTTTAGGATTTAGGGTTTATGGTTTTATTTTTAAATAAAGTAAAAGTAGGTTTATGTTTATTTAGTTTATTTTAATTATTTTTTATTTATTTTAGTTTATTTTATTATTATTTTTTATTTAGGTTCACTTTTTATTTTTATTTAATTCAGTTTATTTATTTTAGTTTCAACTTTTTATTTTAGTTTATTTTTAAGTTTAGGTTTAAGTTTATTTTTTAGTTGAGTTTTATTATTATTTTATTTTTTAGGTTTTATTTAGGTTTAGGTTTAGGTTTTATTTTATTTTCTTAGGTTTAGGTTTTAGGTTTATTTTTAGGTTCTATTTTTTAGTTTAGGTTTAGGTTTATTTTTAGTTTATTTTATTTTATTTAGTTTAGGTTTAGGTTTAGGTTTAGTTTATTTTAGGATTAAGTTTAGGTTTCATTTATTTTACTTTAGTTTATTTTAGTTTAGGTTTAGGTTTATGTTATTTTGTTTATTTTATTTTTATTTTGGTTTAGGTTTTTTTTAGTTTAGGGTTTAGGTTTTATTTTTAGGTTTATTTTTTTAGGTTTAGAGTTTTTATTTATTTTTATTTTATTTTATTTTAGGTTTAATTTATTTTTATTTTACATTTATTTTATTTTATTTAGGTTATTTATTCTTAGGTTTATTTTATTATTTAGTTTAGTATAAGTTTTATTTAATTTAATTTAGTTTATTTTTATTAGTTTATTTTATTTTATTTTTAGCTTTAGGTGTAGTTTTAGGTTTTATTTTATTTTGATTATTTTAATTTTTTAGGTTTAGTTTTATTTATTTATTTTATTTTTAAGTATTATTTAGATTAGGTTTTTAGGGTTTAGGGTTTAGGGTTTAGGGTTTAGGGTTTATGGTTTAGGGTTTAGGGTTTCAAGGTTACTGGTTTTAGGGTTTATGGTTTAGGGTTAGGGTTTAAGGTTTAGTGTTTATTCTTTAGTGTTTATGGTTTTTAGGATATAGGGTTTAAGGTTTATCATTTAGGGCTTAGGATTAGCTTAGGGTTTAGGGTTAGTTTTGGGTTTAGGGTTTAGGGTTTAGGATTTAGGGTTTAGGGTTTAGGTTTAGATTTATAGTTTTCTTTTTTACAAATTAGGTTTAGGGTTTTAGGGTTTAGGTTTAGTGTTTAGGGTTAGTTTAGGGTTTAGGGTTTAAGGTTTTTTTTTAGGTTTAGGGTTTAAGGTTTAGTGTTTAGGATTATAGGTTTAGGGTTTTGGTTTTAGGGTTAGCTTTATGGTTTAGAGTTTAGAGTTTAGGGTTTAGGATTGATGGTTTAGGGTTTAGGATTTTTTTAAAAAAATTAAACCTAGGTTTTATTTTATTAGTTTATTTTTATTTATTTTAGTTTATTTTATTTTTTCTTTATTTAGATTTATTTTTTATTTTATTAGTTTTAATTTGTTTTATTTTTTTATTTATTTTAGTTTAGGTTTATGTTTATTTTTTTAATTTATTTTTATTTTTATTTTATTTTTTTTAGGTTTAGGTTTTATTTTATTTTAGGTTTAAGTTTTGGTTTTCTTTATTTTTTTAGTTTAGGTTTTAGGTTTTTTTTTAGGTTTATTTTGAGGTTTTTTATAGTTTAAGTTTAGGTTTATTTTAGTTTATTTTATTTTATTTAGTTTAGGGTTTAGGTTTAGGTTTATTTATTTTAGTTTAGGTTTATGTTTATTTTATTTTGTTTATTTTAGGTTTAGGTTTTTTTTTTATTTAGGGTTTAAGTTTTAGTTTTTATTTATTTTGACGTTCATTTTTTTAGGTTTAGATTTTTATTTAGTTTTTCTTTTATTTAGTGTTTTGTGCCACCATCCTTAAGATCTTTGATGGTAGTGGGTACCCACGTTAATAGATTGCACACTTTAGAGCTAACTGTTGCAACATCAGTGACAGCAATGCACTCCTCTTCCACCTTTTCATTAGCAGTCTATCAGGTGTTGCATTTTATTAGTACGAACTACCCAACTATTCGGTGAAGGCTTTTGCTGAGTTGGAGGACCTCTTCATCAAGAGGTTTCTTTGGAGCTCAAAGGAGTGATTGTAGGCGACCTCATTATATGAGAAAGTGGCACAACTTGAGCATGAAATGTGAACCATAGCTACATGCCAATGAGATTCTTCTCATGAATATTCATGGCGTCGCCTTGCTTAAGGGCTTTACCATCAAAATATTTGAGAAATTAATCAACAAGGTGGCTAGCCTACAAGAGGAAAAAGCAGTTGCCCTTTCCGACCAATCATCAGCAAGGTGTTTGAGAAGAAAGGACTTATGTGAGTGGGAGATGAAGCATCCAGAGTTCAGATGAGATACTCTGAGCTCATGACCTCCTTTGCCACCTCCACTTCCACAACCTTGTCCATCATACCAGCCACCACAATGACCATTTCCACCACCAGTATATGCGGTGTTCATATCCATCACTAGGTAGCTACTTTCCACCTCCTCTTGCCAATGTGCGAGACTTTCAATTACCAGAGCCTAGGAGGCCAGAGGAAGTGGGCAAGAGCAATGATCATAGATATTTCTCCTACCACTGCATGCTAGGCCATGTCTTAGAGGATTGTATCACTTTTAAGGACTAGCTTGAGTGCAACTACAAGTTGTGAGCCATAGTTATCTATAAGGAATACTTATAATACAAACATCTAGTAATCCTTGGGGATACTTGCGATCCTCTTAAGATGATAAAAGGTTAGGATATCTCCCTATCCCGAACATCCAAGAAGATCATTTCTAAGATCAAGAAGCCTTCCTTGCAGGTGCCTGAAGTATCTCAAAACTCAAGGAAAGTTTGTTAGTTGCAGGACAACTCAAGGAGGGTGATAGCGGTGCAGCAAAGACACCATACTTGCAGGATAGTCCGATGTAGCCACCATAAGTCAAGTACTCCCACCACCAATGTACCACCTCTTTTACCTCTTACCGATAAGAGTGTATCTATGAATAAGGACTCTAAATCTCTTACTCACTTACTTTACTTGATTTCTATCATGTACCTCCACCCAAAAGAAATTAATCAAGAAAGCTGATTCAACCTATATATTGTCTACTTCTGATGCTCTTGATTTTATTCTTATTGAAAGCTCTCCGAGTTTAAATAAAAATAATAACTTTAGTAGTTTTGATCCTTTCCTTTCTAATTCAAAGTCAGATTATCCTTCTCTAAATCAATTAGGTTCACATCTTGAGATTGACTTGGAGTCAACTGACTCTGAGGATCCCAGGAGAAGTCTAGAATGCGATGAGAAGGTAGAACTTTCCACAAGCTCATCATTCCAAGAAGTCAAGTCAACCTAGTGGTAATGTTCTACCTCTTAGGGTAGCACCTCAAGATAAGGGTAATCAAGTCATTTATTCTAGTGAGTAGATAGCCCCTCCATAGGATGCTCCACCCATGGATATGCTTGTGGAGGACTAAGCCAGAGTTGATTACAATGTCCTAGCTCACCTTAGAAAGTTTCCTGCTAAGTTAAGCATATATGACCCCCTTGTCTTATCCGAAGAGATGAGGGAATCTCTAATCAAGGCCTTACTTGATCTAGAGATATGCTTAGCTCAGCTGACTGCTACTAAAGAGGAGGCATGCCTCACGAAGGACATCTTAGGAGTTACATTCAACAATGAAGTTTTACTCTTAGGGACAACCGAGCACAACCGCCTCTTTACATTATAGTGGATGTTGGAAGATACAGGCTATCCAGAGTTTTAGTTGACCCAGGTGTATCAATCAACATTATGAGTCTAGAAACCTTGCTTGCTTGAGGATTGACATCTCCAAACTCCAAAAAAAGATGAAGATTCAATGAACAAGGAGAGAGAGGCCTTATGGTGTTTATTTTGGATGTATGGGGGGGGGACAGGCAGTACTTTTTTAGATCAGTACAACATTAAGATAAGATGTACTATCTCGAAAGATAGAGACATACAATGGACTAATCACAATAAGGACTTATAAGGCATGATGGGTCTTCAAATGTACCAAAGATTTTTCATACTTTACATGAATGAATAAAGTAGGGTTTATATTAAACTAGGTTCTTAAGTTCCCTATGGAGGCAAACCTCCATAGTTAATTACATCTTAGGAAATAAAATTTCTTAAGAATACTCTCGATTAAAGTAGGCAATTATCATCTCCAAAGCTTTCAGGGTTAGACTATCAAAATATTGGTTGTATTTGGAAAATCAATTGGGAAAGTTCAAGGAGAAGACTTATTTTTGTAATTGAAATGAAATAAGTAAGAAATGCTCATGATAATAGAAGCTTAGTGAGCATTTCATCTATCTTATGGTTGGGCTTTACAATTTTGAAGTTGAGGAGATTTATATGTTTTGAGTTGAAATTTTAATTACATTACTAGGGCTTATAATCCCAACACAAGGTTTGTGGGAATGCCTAAGAGGTGAGGATTTATTCGTAGCAGAAGGAAATAGCTACCTCATCCTAAATATTGGGAGCTTTAGTATGAGCTAAAGGACACCTAAATCTAAGACATGTGGACACAAGGGTTTACCTCCAAAGAGAATAAATTGTCGACTTCTACACATATAATCTTTGAGTTCTTGCTAACTCCTCTATGGTTTTAAAACCATCTAGTCTCTTATGAATTGCAAGATAATTAGGGTAGTTATTTAATTAGAAAGAGACTAAAGTCCTAAACACACTCCACGAGACTAAAGCATGAGTGGTATGAGCATATGACTTAATCCATAGATGCAAAATCTTTTCAAATTTTATTTCATTTTAGACACATCATTTTGACAAAGGCTTTAGGATTTCTTATTCTAAATGCATGATGAAATAGGTTATGGGTCAAATCGCTAGAAGAAGGTGTTCTCCACCACAAGGGATTCCCTCAGATAAGCATTCCTTTATCATGCAAGGATGGAGATCCTTCATGTTCAAGAGAGAAAAAATATGCATGCATGATGTGAAACATACAACTAAGGGGTTTTCTAAATCTTTTAATTATCTTATTTATGTCTTAAGATTTATGATGAGGCTATGAGTTATGTTTAAAATTTAGTTATGAGTGATTAGTTGGGAGAAAAGTTATTTTTATCCTAAGAGCCTAATCATAAAACCACATATTAAAACATTAATCATTTAACTATGAAAACATGATGTCTGCAATGTAAACATAACATCAAACAATTATATAAACTATCATAAAAGAATAAAAGGTTTGTGGTTGGGTAGCGTAGAACAGAAGAGAGAAAAATATGGGTAGTCGAGCTCTACCTTATACATATTTGAAAGAATAATTATAATTGTATTAAATGCTATGGGGTCTTCTTTCTTCATATCTCCATTTTTGATTTGGTTCCTTCTTTGATTTGGATGGTGCTTGTTTCAAAGGCATCAAAATAGGACAAAGCCCTCGACCACTACTCATCCTAATCCCTATAGCACTAATCTAATTCTATTGC
This sequence comes from Cymbidium sinense, assembly GCA_021442155.1. Taxonomy (NCBI): domain Eukaryota; kingdom Viridiplantae; phylum Streptophyta; class Magnoliopsida; order Asparagales; family Orchidaceae; genus Cymbidium; species Cymbidium sinense. The sequence continues at coordinate 375,486,239 of CM038214.1, read as the reverse complement.
AAAATTATATTTATTTGTTGGAAAAGTAAATCTAACTACAAAAATAGAGGTTAGCTAAATATACATATAATCCCAAGAATTGTATTTATAATTTGGACTTAGCACCTACACATGGGTAACTAACTTATCTAACTTGGATTATGCTTAAGGATTTAAGCAACCTACAAAAGAGCATTCACATTTATTTTAAGCATCCCTTAAGCATAATCCCTAGAAAACATGATTAGGCTATATTATTCTATCATCATAGCATACACCCTATCATCATCTAAAAATACATCATAAAACAAAACATACATCACATCATACACCATCTTAACTAGAAATGTTGACTTGGTAAGTGTAATTGTGGCATTAGTAGTGTATTTATTTTATTTTCTAAGTGTAGAAGGATTCAATTTAACATGAAATATTCATTTCACTTAAAGTAGTTTGATTTGCACCAACAATGAAGTCAAATATGCTCGGTGATTTACCCGTTACTCTAAGCATCCCATCAACATCTTGAGGATTCTCAACTAGTTATCAACCAAATCGTTGGTCCTATAAGGTTATATACAAGCTCCATCACTACCAAAAGTACACCATGGAGTTGTTGGCCAAAATCTAAGAGGTTACCATTTATAAGATTCCTCGATGAGAGAATGTCATAGCGTATGCTTTAGCCAAGGTTGCATAGAGTTGGCATATGAAGGATGACTTATCCATATCAATAAAGTACTCTCAACTCGAAAGTTGCTCAGGAGAGTTAGATTGGGCAACCATTCATGGATTACCTAAATAATGGAAAACTACCAAGAGAAGTCCCAAACCCATCGATGAAGTAGAGAACTTTCCTATGCTCTTGAATGGTGTCTTTATATCTTTTGATCATATGTGGTTACATTGTTTAGACAAGCATGAAGCTAAGATCATCGAGGTACACACATTATATGGAGCCAACCAATCCATCCAAGATGAAAGCCAAGATCAAGAGATTAGATACTACGGCCATCGATGATCAGAATCCATGGAACGCTAGGTGATGCCACCAATGTCAAATATACATGTGGTCCTACATCAACCACCCAACATTATACATCCTTTCTCAAAGATATTGAGTGTTGGTATCGACATAGTGGGATTGATTGATCCTCCTTCTTCCAAGGGTCATTGGTTCATCTTAGCACTACTACTTTTCAAATGGGTGAAGTCAATTTCTCTTAGAGGTCACACGCATGTGCTCCAATTTTTAGAAACCATATCATATAGGTTGAGTGCCTCGATGAATTATATCGATAATGATGGTACTACATTCAAGAGCATGTAGATCAATAACTTTGCTCAAAGACATAGCATAGATTGGAGATATTCTACCATCAACTACCTGAGGGAAAATGGATTAGCAGAAGCTTTCAATAAAACTCTCATCCAAATACTGAAGAAGACACTTGACAATAACAAGCAATAGTGGCATGAGAAGTTAGTTGAAGCCTTGTGGGCCTACTGCACCACATATAGAAATCCAACTCACTACTACTTTATCCTTAGAGTATGGGTCTGATGCCATTCTACCATTAGAATTCCAACTCAAATCTCTAAGGATAGTTGTGGGTAGCAAGATCACAATAGAGCAGAATGCCAAGTTACGGTTAAAAGAGCTCGAAGGTTTAGAGGAGAGATGCTTGTGGGCATGCCAAAACCTCAAGTTGTATAAAGCTAAAATGATTCAAGCTCACAACAAGTTGGTCCATCCTTGAGCTTTTCAAGTAGGAGAGCTTATTTTAGTTTTAAGGAGACTGATTGTTGCCCGTCATAAGATGGGAAGCACGTTTGAACCCACTTGGGAAGGCCCTTTTTCCATAGAGAAGGCCTACCAAGAGGATCTTATAAACTTATTAATCATAAGGGAGAGTGCCCAATGCTTCCAATCAATGGGCTCTTCTTAAATATTATAAATCATGTTTGAAAATAATTATCATCAATGAAAATTTTATTGAATTCAATCTCTTCCATGTTGAAAGTATTCTTGTTTGTGAATCCATCATGTGTTTAGGGTATGTGTAGAGGAACCAGCACATCCTTCATCCACAAACACAAACTACACACAAACATATCAAGAAACATATATCTTTTGTCTCAGGCTACTCTAAGTTGAGATAATGCCCCCAGCGGCACTCACTCAGTAGTTGCTCTAGGTCGGGCAGACGTGCTACCCTACTAGTGCATCACCCAGTGGCCTTCTTGCTTTGGAGGATGTAAGCTACTTTCCTTCCTTACTTGGCCACTTACACATGAGCCTTGTTAATTTGGTAGGCCTTACTACATGGTCGATAAGCTACCTTATGTTGGCGTCATTTAAGAGGATGTGAGTTTGCTACACTTTCTTCTTGGATTAGCCTTTGTGCACCGGGTGAGTATATTTGAGGTTTAGGATAAGTCCCCAGGCTCCTTCCCTCCGACTACTTTAAGTCTGGTCCGGTCCTTCCTGGGCTCCATGCATAGTAGTCGCTCTAGGTTAGATAACATCCCATCGATGATGACTATCCCGATGATCTTGGAAAGTTGTAAGCTACACACTTTCTTTTAGATTGATCATTGCACACACGAGCACCTTAGGTTGGTAAGTTCTCACTATGTTGATGGATACACCACTCATCATGGATACACCTTAGGTTGGTTGGTTCTCACACCTTAGATACACCACTCATGGCGGATGTAAGTCTATTACACTTTCTCCTTGAGTTGGCCACCATCTATAGGCTTTCTTTTTTAGGCTCAAGATAATGCCCCCAGCCCTCCCCATGGGCACTATATTTGGATCACATCCTTTGTGACCCCATTTAGACATGACCCGGTTACTATCGGACGGTTCCCCTTTCCTAGTAAAAATACAGTGGTTGGAGAATATATACTTTGGATGTGCATATTCTCCCTTGGTCCAATAAATTTGAGTTAGGTCAATACATAGCCCGTGGTCCCTCGCACCACAGGGTCCATGCAAATATATAAACAAAATATATATTCACTTGTGGATTAGGAGGACACCCTAGAGGTACCTTTTCCCAAGCATTCTATCTTTTGGGTGTCGCAAAACTCCTATAGGAATCTTACTACTCTTGAGTTGATATAAGTCCCAATGATATTCACTCTGTAGCCCCTAAGTTAGGTTCATTTCTTGTGCTACTAAAGTCACCCCTGATTGTTCCCCTTTAGAAGATGTAAGTACTATGCCTTCTTCCTAACCTCACACAAAAGGCAACCCCTTAGGTTTGCTAGCTCTACCCCATGGCCAATAGACTATCCCTCTAAATTTGTAAATCTGAGATAAGACATGTCCGATATAGCCCTTCTCTCATCCATCGCCACATGGTCCATAAATTAAATCTCAAATTTGATCGAGCTCACATCCCTAGCGGATATGCCCATAATTCAAAATCAAACTAAACTAAATAAACCATATCAAATCACATGAAATTAAGATAAAATTAATCCTGACTACTTTTGAGTTGGCATAAGTCTCCAATTCACTTCATTAGATGGCCTAGTCAATTTGTTGTGCATCCAACAAGTCACCCGATTGTTCCTCACTTTGGAAGATGTAAGGCTACTATGCCTTCTTCCTATCAAATCCATTGCAAAGGAAACCCCTTAGGTTGGCTAGCTACCACAGTAGACTATCCCTTTGGATTTGTAAAGGTCAAGGCCGATATAGCTCCTTCTTAGTGGGTCCATCACACAATAGGGTCCATATATTAACTAAGATTAAATTAAACCTCTAATTTGATTTTCCATAGTGGAGTTAAATCGCTTCTCCCAATGGAAATCATATATAAACAAGTCAAGCAAACAAATCAAATTCGAACCAACCTCCCTAGTGGAGCCAAATTAAACCCCTCATAAATCAAAGAAATCCAACCAAACTCTTATTCCAAGTGGATACATTCCCAAACAAATCTATGAAATCAAACTCAAATCCCAATCCCACGATAGCCAAACCCCCTTGCTGGTGGAAGGTTCATATACCCATCCTGGACTGAGCCCATATCTCTAGTAGATATGCCTCCACATCAATTAAAACAAAATAAATTAAAGTCAATTCAATCTTAATCTCCAGTGGATTATAGATCCTTATCCCCAGTGGATCTTCTTTCCATAAATCATATAATCAAATCAAATTTAAACCATAATAGATTTTCTTCTTCTATGCGCTCGACATAGACCCCTCACATGTCTTGTCCAATGCATGTGTGATCCCCTAGTGGATCTCCCTCCATGTCCTTGACATGGAATTCTCATCAAATCTTATTTCTTCTTTTTATGCACACCTTTAATATTTCACCAAAAGCTAACAATGTATTCATTCAAATTACATCATCTTAACATTGTAATCAACATTTTATGATTTGTGATCTTTAGCTCAAACTAACTATACAATATCATGCTAAACATATTATAGTGTGAATTAACACACTATATTATATTATAATATATGATGTTGCATTATAATTTGCTATAATATAATATATTGTCTAACATTACACCTCATTATAATCACTTAAAAGGAACAAATAAAAGAAATTTCTCAAAATATGAATAATGTTAATTTTGGATGTCAAAAATTTTTTTTTTCTATTAGAAATGGTACAAAATAGCATAATTTTGGTGTTTTCTGTCTATGAATTTGGCCAAATTCTTCCATCTCAACGTTCAAATTAACATGTTTGTGAGTTTTGACCCAATGTACTATAACAAAAGTAAAACATACATAAAAGTATAATAACATTTAGTAACACACCACATTTAAATAGATGTGAAGTTATATTGTTCTATACATTATATTTTAGTATGCTTTCTTATAATATATTATCTTACATTACACCTTCAGATGAATCACTTTAAGAAAAAATTTATAAAATTTGGTTGAAAAATGAACATTTATTTTGGATGCAAAATTCCATTCTTTTGATTAAATGACACACCATAGCATGATGTTCCTTAAAGCTTACCTTAAATTTGGCCCATCATCTCACATATAAATTAATATTTTTATGAATTATACTAGTACAAACTCTACTACATCATACTATAACTAAAATATATTAAACAATAAGTAGTAATACACAATAATATGCTATAATGAATGATGCTACCCTATGTTATGGCATCCTATATTATAATACACTATAACATATTATATTATATTATATATTATATTATAATATCACATCAAGGGATTTCTTAAGATAAAAAATCATTAATTTAATAATAAAAAACTATATAGTTTAGTCATATCACTTACATATTTTAAATTGAAAATAATATATTTTGATGCTTTCTATTATGAATTTGGCCAAATTCCATCATTTTATAGTCTAAATCAACATTTTTATAAATAATGCTAGTGTAGGCTCATATGATTGTAAAATACTAAAGAATTTAAAATGCATAGAATAATATATTATGATATGT
>CM038214.1:375435129-375480688 GCA_021442155.1 Cymbidium sinense | reverse complement strand
TTAGTAAATCAATATTTTTATGATTTATTTTAATATAGTATAGAGGGCACAATACCATAATTTATTAAAACATTTCAAAACATCTTATAATATCCAAAACACATCATTACATGCTCAAATATATGATGCTACTTTATACTATAATTTATTATATTATAATATGATTTATGGTTAGGGTTTTGGTTATTCAAATCTTTAATAATTAAGGAAATTTTATTGAAGACATTTTCTTTAGCTACCATAACTATGTTAGGATTAAGTCAATCTTTAGATCGACTCCAAATAACATTTAATTCAAGGTTTAGGGTTTTGGGTTTTGGGTTTGGTTTTAGGGTTAGTTTAAATTTTTGGTTTAGAGTTAGTTTAGGGATTAGGGTTTAGGGTTTGGAGTTTAGGTTTGTAGGTTTTAGAGTTTGGGGTTTGGGGTTTAGGGTTTAGGGTTGTAGGTTTTAGTGTTTAGAGTTTATGGTTTTAGGGTTTAGGGTTTAGGGTTTAGGGTTTAGGGTTTAGGGTTTAGGGTTTAGGGTTTTGTGTTTAAGTTTTAGGGTTTTTAGGGTTTACGGTTTAGGGTTTAGGGTTTTGGTTTTAGTTTTAGGGTTTAAGTTTTAGTTTAAGGTTTAGGGTTCAAGGTTTTTTTTAATAGAGAACAAATTCAGATTCAACATTTCTTCTTTTAATTTCATCAACCAAGTAGAACCCCAAGTTTTCTAAGACATAAGCAATGACATAGATAAAAAATGAGAACCCATAGAAAATCAAAACCCTAGATAAAAGAAGCTGTCTTGTATGGGTGTTCCATAAGAAGTAGATCGGATAGACCATGCTTTTTCTCCGACTCCCATCGAGCCACCCCACTCAGTGGCGGATCCTCCATCATATCCCTATCTCTCCCTCCACCACCACCCTTAACCTCCATCACTCCTCCCACCACCACTGACCACTTCCATATTCACCATCACCTCCAGATACCCCACCACCACTTTGATAACCTTCACCTCCGCCTTTACCTTCACTGCTAGATTTATACTAACCTAGCTGACGGTGATGTTCCAACTATCAAGGTTCTACCCATTCTTAGGGTTTAGGTTTTAAGGTTAGTTTGGGGTTTAGGGTTTAAGGTTGTAGGTTTTAGGGTTTAGGGTTTAGGGTTTAGGGTTTAGGGTTTTAGGGTTTAGTGTTTAGGGTTTAGGGTTTAGGCTTTTAGGGTTTAAGGTTTGGGTTTAGAGTATAGTGTTTAGGATTTATGGTTTATGATTTAGAGTTTTAGGGCTTAGGGTTTAGGGTTTAGGGTTGTAGGTTTAGGGTTGTAGGTTTAGGTTTTAAGGTTTAGGGTTAGTTTTAGGGTTTAGGGTTTAGGGTTTTTGTTCTTAAATTACGTAAACTGGTAGGTTTAGGTTTATTTAGTTTATTATTTATTTTTTTACTTTATTTTATTTTTCTTTTTATTTAGGTTTATTTTTAATTTTTATTTTATTTATTTTATGTTTATTTATTTTGGTTTAGGTTTTTTATTTTAGTTTATTTTTTAGGTTTAGGTTTATTTTTTTGTTGATTTTTATTTTTATTTTATTTTTTAAGTTTAGGTTTTATTTTTTATTTTTAGGTTTAGGTTTAGGTTTAGATTTTTTTAAATTTTTTTAGGTTTAGGTTTTAGGTTTTTACTTTAGGAATATTTTGAGGAATTATTTTTTAGTTTAAGTTTAAGTTTATTTTAGTTTATTTTTTTATTTAGTTTAGGTTTAATTTATTTTAGGTTTAGGTTTAAGATTTATTTATTTTTGTTTAGTTTATTTTAGTTTAGGTTTAGGTTTATTTTAGTTTGTTTATTTTATTTTTTATTTTAGGTTTAGGTTTTTTTTAGTTTAGTTAGGTTTATTTTTTATTTATTTTTTGATTTTTTTTAGGTTTAGGTTTTCATTTAGTTCTTATTTTATTTTATTTTAAGTTTATTTTTTTTTATGTTTAATTTTATTTTATTTAAGTTTTTTATTTTTATTATTTAGTTTAGGTTTTATTTATTTTTTTTAGTTGAGTTTTTATTTTTTATTTTATTTTATTTTTTTAGGTTTAGGTTTTAGTTTTCTATTTTATTTTATTTTATTTTTTTATTTTATTTTGGTTTAGGTTTTTTATTTACTTTATTTTTAGTTTTATTTATTTATGTTTAGGTTTTAGCTTTTTTAAGGTTTAGGGTTTAGGGTTTGTTTAGGGTGTAGGGTTTATTGTTTAGGGTTTGGGGTTTAGGGTTTAGGTTTTGGTTTAGTAGTTTTAGTTTAGGTTTAAGGTTTTTTAATAGAGAAAATTCATATTCAACATTTCTTCTTTTGATTTCATGAATCAAGTATCACCTAAAGTTTTCTAAGACACAAGAGAGGAAATAGATAAAAAATGAGCACCCATATAGCAAATCAAAACCATAGATAAGTAGAATTATCTCTACTATAAAGACACAGTTTGATTAGAAGCAGATTGGATCGTCCATTCTTTAGTTTCTCCAGTTCCCATTGAGAACCACCCTCTCAGTAGCGATCATATCCCCAATCTCTCCCTCGCCATCATACTTGGTTGTAACATGTCATCTTTGCCTCCTTGCTCCCACCACCTCCACCACCTCCATATCCACCTCAGATCCCCTCCACCATAATGTCACCACCTCCACCTTTGCCACCCGCCAAATCTAGATTGAGCTGAGATGGTGATGTTCTTGTCATTAAGGTTTTCCCATTCTTAGGGTTTAGGGTTAGTTTAGGGTTTAAGGTTTTTTTTTATAATGAGGACAAATTCAAATTCAACATTTCTTCTTTTGATTTCATCAACCAAGTAGCACTCAAGTTTTCTAAGACACAAGGCGAGATACAAAATGAGCACCCATAGAATAATTAGAACCATCTTTACTATAAAGAATTTTTGTATGCAGTTGGATCGAGTTCTTCAATTTTTCTAGTTCCCATCAAAACCACCCCACCTCTCGAGTAGGATCTCATCATATCTCATCTCCCCTCGCCACCACCATGGATCCTCGTTGCTCTCACCTCCATAACCACCACTACTCCAACCACCACCTCCATATCCACCATCACCACCAGATCCCCCACCACCACTATGATAATCGCCACCTCCGCCTTCACCTCCTCTTGTAGATCTAGACTAAGCCTAGTTAATGGTGATGTTTGTGCATCAAGGTTTTACCCATTCTTATGGTTTAGGATTAGTTTTAGGTTTACGGTTTGGGGTTTATGGTTGTAGGTTTTTTTTGGTTTAGGGTTTAGGGTTTAGTGTTTTTTGGTTTAGGGTTTAGGGTTTATGATTTTAGGGTTTAGGGTTTTAGGGTTTAGGGTTTAAGGTTTAGGGTTTTAGGTTTAGTGTTATAGGTTTTAGGGTTAGTTTAAGGGCTTAGGATTTCGGGTTTATGTTTTAGGGTTTAGGGTTTTTTGAAAAATTAAGTAAACCAGTAGGTTTAGGTTTATTTAGTTTATTTTATTTATTTATTTGAGTTTATTTTATTATTCTATTTTTATTTAGGTTTATTTTTTATTTTTATTTAGTTAGTTTATTTATTTTATGTTTATTTATTTTAGTTTATTTTTTAGTTTAGGATTAAGTTTATTTTGAGTTGATTTTATTTTTATTTTATTTTTTAGGTTTATGTTTTATTTTTTGTTTTTAAATTTAGGTTTAGGTTTTTATTTTTTATTTTCAGGTTTAGGTTTTAGGTTTTTATTTTAGGTTTATTTTTAGGCATTATTTTTTAGTTTAAGTTTAGGTTTAGGTTTAATTTATTTCAGGTTTAGGTTTAGGATTTACTTATTTTAGTTAGTTTATATTAGTTTAGTTATAAGTTTATTTTAGTTTGTTTATTTTATTTTTATTTTAGGTTTAGGTTTTTTTTTAGTTTAGGGTTTAGGTTTTATTTTTTATTTATTTTTCAATTTTATTTCTAGGTTTATTTTTTTAGTTTAGGTTTTTATTTAGTTTTTATTTTATTTTATTTTATTTTATTTTAGGCTTATTTTATTTTAATTTTAGGTTAAGTTTTTTTTTATTTAGGTTTTTAATGTTTTAGTTTACTTTAGGTTTTAATTTATTTTATTTTTGTTTAGTTTTTATTTTTTATTTTATTTTCTTTTAGGTTTAGGTTTAGGTTTAAGTTTTAGTTTATGTTTAATTTTTTATTTAATCTTATTTTAGATTTATTTATTTATTTTATTTTTAAGTTTTATTTAGTTTAGGTTTAGGTTTTTAGCATTTTAGGGTTTAAGGTTTAGTGTTAGTTTAGGGTTTAGGGTTTATGGTTTAGGGCTTAGGGTTTAATGTTTAAGGTTTAGGTTTTAAGTTTAGGGTTTAAGTTTTAGTTTAGGGTTGAGGGTTTAGGGTTTAAGGTTTGTTTTGATAGAGAACAAATTCAGATTCAATGTTTGTTCTTTTCAATTTCATGAACCAAGTAACACCCCATGTTTTCTAAGACCTAAGCGATGACAGATCAAAAATGAGCACCCATAGAGCAAATCAAAAACCCTAGATAAGTAGAATTGTCTCTACTATAAAGACATAGTGCCATAAGTAGCAGATCAGATCGGTCGTTCTTTAATTTCTCTAGTCCCCATCAGAACCACACCCGCCTCTCATATCCTCGATCTCTCCCTCCACCACCACCACAACTGTAACCTTTGTCACTCCTACCGCCTCCATAACCACCACTACTTTGACCACCACCTTCGTATCCACCAGCACCCCTAAATCCCCCACCACCACTGCGATAATCGTTGATTCCACCTTCACCTCCACCGCTAGATGTAGACTGAGCCTAGTTGATGGTGATGTTCCTGCCATCAAGGTTCTGCCCATTCTTAGGATTTAAGGTTAGCTTAGGGTTTAAGGTTTAGGGGTTTAAGGTTGTAGGTTTGAGTGTTTAGGGTTTAGGGTTGAGGGTTTTTGGTTTAGAGTTTAGGTTTTTAGGGTTTAGGGTTTAGGGTTTAAGGTTTAGGGTTTAGGGTTTTAGGGTTTAGGATTTAGGGTTTAGGGTTTAGAGCTTATGGTTTAGTGTTTAGGGTTTTAGGGTTTATGATTGTAGGTTTAATGTTTAGGGTTTAGGGTTAGTTTTAGGGTTTAGGGTTTAAGGTTTAGGATTTAGGATTTAGGGCTTAGGTATTTCTTTTAAAATTAAGTAAACTACTAGGTTTAGGTTTATTTAGTACTTATTTCTTATTTATTTGAGTTTATTTTATTTTTTATTTTTATTTAAGTTTATTTATTATTTTTAATTAGTTTAGTTTATTTATTTTAGTTTAGAATTTTTATTTTAGTTAAATTTTTAGGTTCACATATATTTTTTAGTTGAGTTTTAATTTTATTTTATTTATTAGGTTTAGGCTTTTTTTTCAGGTTGAGGTTTGGTTTTTTATTTTATTTTTTTAGGTTTAGGTTTTAGGTTTTATTTTAGGTTTATTTTTAGGTTTTATTTTTTAGTTTAGGTTTAGGTTTAATTTTAGTTTATTTTATTTTATTTAGTTTAGCTTTAGGTTTAGGTTTAGTTTATTTTAGGTTTAGCTTTAGGTTTTATTTATTTTAGTTTAATTTATTTTAGTTTAGGTTTATGTTTATTTAATTTTGTTTGTTTCAATTTTATTTTAAGTTTGTCTTTTTTTAGTTTAGGGCTTATGTTTTATTTATTATTTATTTTAGGTTTTATTTTTAGGTTTATCTTTTAGGTTTAGGTTTTTATTTACCTTTTATTTTATTTTAGGTTTATTTCATTCTTATTTTATGTTTAATTTTTATTATATTTAAGTTTTTTATTATTAGGTTTTGGTTTTTCTTTATTTTATTTTAGTTTATTTTTATTTTTTTTATTTTATTTTTATGTTTAGGTTTAGGTTTTAGTTTAGGTTTTATTTTATATTATTTTGATTAGATTTATTATTATTTTATTATTAGTTTAGTTTAGGTTTAGGTTTTGAAGTTTTTAGGGTTTTAGGGTTTAGAGTTTAGTGTTTAGGGTTTAGAGTGTTTTAGGGTTTAGGGTTTAGGGTTTAGTGTTTAGGTATAGTTTAGGTTTTGAGGTTTAAGTTTAGGGTTTAGGTTAGCTTAGGATTTTTAGATTAGTTTAGGTTTAAGTTATTTTAAGTTTAGGAGTTTAGGGAGTTTTAAGTTTGAATTTAGTTTAGTTTAGTTTAAGTAGTTTAGAGTTTAGTTTAGGTTGGTTTAGGTTGATTTAAGTTTAGGGGTTTGGTTTAGGGGTTTTTTTTTTAAATTAAGTAGTTTAGTTTAGGTTTAGGATTTTTTAGATTTAGTTTATTATTTATTTTTTATTTATTTTATTTTTTTTATTTTTTTATTTAATTTAGTTTATTTATTTTAGGTTAATTTATTTTAGTTTTGGATTTTTATTTTAGTTTATTTTTTTAGGTTTAGGTTTAGGTTTATTGTCATTTTTTAGGTTTAGGTTTTATTTTTTATTTTTAGGTTTAAGTTTTTATATTTATTTTAATTTTTTAGGTTTTGGTTTTAGGTTTTTGTTTTTGGATTATTTCTAGGTATTATTTTTTAGTTTAGGTTTTGGTTTATTTTTAGTTTATTTTATTTTATTTAGTTTAGGGTTTACATATAGTTTATTTTAGGTGTAAGTTTAGGATTATTTTGGTTTAGGTTTTTTGTTTAGCTTAGGATTTAGGTTTTACTTTTAGGTTTATTTTTTAGGATTAGGTTTTCATTTAGTTTTTATTTTATTTTATTTTAGGTTTGTTTTATTATTATTTTATGTTTATTTTTTATGTTAATTTAGTTTTTTATTTTTAGGTTTACTTTATTTATTTTTTGTTTAGTTTTGGTTTTTATTTATTTTAATTTAGTTTAGTTTTTTTACTTTTTAATTTATTTTATTTTTATGTTTATGTTTAGGTTTAGGTTTAGGTTTTAGTTTAGGTTTACATTTTATTTTATTTTATTTATTTAATTTAGGTTTAGGTTTATTTATTTATATTATTTTTAGGTTTTATTTAGTTTAGGTTTAGGTTTTTAGGTTTTTAGGGTTTATGGTTTAGGGTTGTAGGTTTTAGGATTTAGGGTTTAGGGTTTAAGGTTTGAGGTTTAGGGTTTTAGGGTTTAGGGTTTAAGCTTTAGGATTTTGAGTTTAGGATTTTAAGGTTTAGGGCTTAGGGTTTAGGGTTAATGTTTTTTTTTTTATTTTTGTTTTTTTTTAAATTAAGTAAACTAATATGTTTAGTTTTATTTAGTTTATTTATTTTAGTTTATTTTATTTTATATTTTTATTTTATTTTATATTTTTATTTAGTTTAGTTTATTTATTTTAGTTTATATTTTTTATTTTAGTTTAATTTTTAGGTTTAGGTTTAGGTTTAGTTTTATTTTTATTTTATTTTTTAATTTATTATTTTTATTTTTAGGTTTAAGTTTAAATTTTTATTTGATATTTTTAAGTTAAGATTTTAGGTTTTTATTTTAGGTTTACTTTTATGATTTATTTTTTATTTTAGGATTAGTTTTATTTTTAGTTTATTTAATTTTATTTAGGGTTTAAGTTTAGCTTTAGTTTTTATTCTATTTAGGTTTTTTATTTTTTTTAGTTTAGTTTATGTTTTTATTTATTTTATTTTATTTTATTTTATTATTTTGCTTTTTTAAGGTTTAGTTTAGGGATTAGTTTATGCTTTTATTTTATTTTATTTTTTAATTTATTTTGGTTTAAATTTTATTTATTTATTTTATTTTTGGGTTTTATTTAGTTTAACTTTAAGTTTTTATCTTTTTATGGTTTAAGGTTTAGGGTTAGTTGAGGGTTAAGGGTTAGGGTTTAGGGTTTGGGGTTTAGGGTTTAGGGTTTAGGGTTTAGGGTTTAGGGTTTAGGGTTTAGGGTTTAGGTTTAGAGTTTAGCTTTTAGGTTTTAGAGTTTAGGGTTTAAGGTTTTGGATTTTTGGGGTTTAGGGTTTAGGGTTTAGGTTTAGGTTTTATGGTTTAGTTTAGGTTTAGGATTAGTTTTAGTATAGGCTTTAGGGTTTTTCATTTTTTTTAAAAGAGAACAAATTCAAATTCAACATTTCTTGTTTTCAATTTATTCAACCAAGTAACACAACAAGTTTTCTAAGACACAAGCAATGACATAGATAAAAAATGAGCACCCATAGAGCAAATCAAAAAACTTAATAATTGTATCCTTATAAAGTCAGTTCCATAAGCGGATCGGATCGCCATTCTTGATTCTCCGGTTCATCAAAACCACCTCGTCCTCTTGAGTAGTGTGATCCACCATCGTATCCCCTATCTCTCCCTCCGCCCCAACTACGGCTTTGGGTTTAAGTTTATTTATTTTATTTTTTATTTATTTTAGTTTATTTTATTTTTTATTTTAATTTAGGTTTATTTTTTATTTTTATTTAGTTTAGTTTATTTATTTTTGGTTTATTTAATTTAGTTTAGGTTTTCTATTTTAGCTTTTTTTGATGTTTAGGTTTATGTTTATTTTTTAGTATAATTTTATTTTGATTTTATTTTTTAGGCTTAGGTTTTATTTTTTATTTTTAGGTTTAGGTTTTAATTTTATTTTTTTAGGTTTAGGTTTTAGTTTTCATCTTTGGTTTTTTTAGGTTTTAGTTTTAAGTTTAGGTAAAGGTATATTTTTAGTTTATTTTATTTTATTTAGTTAGGGTTTTAGATTTAGTTTATTTTGGGTTTAGGTTTACGGTTTATTTATTTTAGCTTAGTTTATTTTTGTTTAGGTTTAGGTTTATTTTATTTTACTTATATTAGGTTTAGGTTTTCTCTTTTAGTTTAGGGTTTAGGTTTTATTTTTAAGTTTATTTTTTAGGTTTAGGTATTTATTTTATTTTTATTTTATTTTAGGTTTATATTATTTTTATTTTAAGTTTATTTTTTATTTTATTTAGGTTTTTTATTTTAGGTTTATTTCATATTTTAGTTAGTTTAGGTTTTTTTTTTATTTTATTTGAGTTTAATTTTTATTTTCTATTTTATTTTATTTTTATGTTTATGTTTAGGTTTTGGTTTTGGTTTTATCTTGTTTAAGTTTAGGTTTTTTTATTTATTTTCATTTTTAGGTTTTATTTAGTTTAGGATAAAGTTATTAGGTTTTTAGATTTTAGGGTTTAGGGTTTAGGGTTTAGGGTTTAGGGTTTAGGGTTTGGGGTTTAGGGTTTAGGGTTTGGGGTTTAGGGTTTAGGGTTTAGGGTTTAGGGTTTTAAGGTTTAGGGTTTAGGGTTTAGGGTTTAGAGTTTTAGGTTTAGGGTTAGTTTTAGGGTTTAGGCTTTAGGGTTAGGGTTTTTTTAAAATTTTTTTAAATTATGTAAATTGGTAGGTTTAGGTTTATTTAATTTATTTTTTATTTATTTTAGTTTATTTTGTTTTTTATTTTGATTTAGGTTTATTTTTATTTTTATTTAGTTTAGTATATTTATTTTAGGTTTATTTTTTTTAGTTTGGATTTTTTATTTTAGTTTATTTTTTAGGTTTAGGTTTCATTTTTTATTTTTAGGTTTAAGTTTTATTTTTATCTTATTTTTTTGGTTTAGGTTTTAGGTGTTTTTTATTTTTATGTTTTATTTTTTAGTTTAGGTTTATTTTATTTGAGTTTATTTATTATTTTAATTAGGTTTATTTTTTAATTTTATTTAGTTTAGTTTATTTATTTTAGGTTAATTTATTTTAGTTTAAGTTATTCATTTTTGTTTATTTTTTATGTTTAGGTTTATTTTTTAGTTGAGTTTTATTTATATTTCATTTTTAGGTTTATGTTTTATTTTTTTATTTTAGGTTTAGGTTTAGGTTTTAATTTTATTTTTTAAGTTTAGGTTTGGGTTTATTTTAGTTTAGGTTTTATTTTTTAGCTTAGGTTTAGGTTTATTTTTAGATTATTTTATTTTGTTTAATTTAGGCTTAGGCTTAGGTTTAGTTTATTTTTGTTTAGTTTATTTTAGTTTAGGTTTAGGTTTAATTTATTTTTATTTTAGGTTTAGCTTATTTTAGTTTAGGTTTTATTTTTTAGGTTTAGGTTTTTATTTAGTTTTTGTTTTATTTTTATTTTATGTTTTGTTTTTATTTTATTTAGGTTTTTTATTTTATTTTATTTAGTTTTTATTTTATTTAAGTTTTTTATTTTATTTAGGTTTTTATTTATTTTATTTTAATTTAGTTTTTATTTTTTATTTTATTTTCTTTTTTGGTTTAGGTTTAGGTTTAGGTTTTAGTTTATATTTTTATTTTATTTTATAATTTTATTTTATTTTGGTTTAAGTTTTTATATTTATTTTATTTTAGGTTTTATTTAGTTTAGGTTTAGGTTTTTAGGGTTTACGGTTAGTTTAGGGTTTAAGTTTTAGTTTAGAGTTTTTTTTAACAGAGAACAAATTCTTATTCAGCATTTCTTCTTTTCTATTTCATTAACCAAGTAGCACCCCAAGTTATCTAAGACATAAGCAATGACATTGATATAAAATGAGCAGCCATAGAGCAAATGAAAATCCCTCGATGAGTAGAGCCATCTCTAATATAAAGACACAGTTTTATAAGCAACAGATCGGAACGACCATTCTTTAGTTTCTCCAGTTCCCATTAGAACCACCGCTGCCTCTCGAGTAGCGGGATCTGCCATCATATCCTCGATCTCTCCCTCCACCACCACCACGGTTGTAACCTCCGCTGCTCCTCTAGCCTCTATAACCACCACCTCCGCCTTCACCTCCAACGTGAGATCTAGACTGAGCTTAGTTCACGGTTATGTTCCTGCCATCAAGGTTCTATCCATTCTTAGGGTTTAGGGTTTAGGGCCAGTTTAGGGTTTGGTGTAGGTTTATTTTGGCTTTAGGGTTTAGGGTATTGGGTTTAGGGTTAGTGTTTAGGGTCGTAGGTTTTATGGTTTAGGGTTTAGGGTTGAGGGCTTAGGGTTTAGGGATTTAGGGTTTAGAGTTTAGGGTTTTAGGGTTTAGGGTTTAGGGTTGTAGGTTTAGGGTTGTAGGTTTAGGGTTTTGGGTTTTGGGTTAGTTTTAGGGTTAATGGTTTAGGGTTTAGGGTTTAGGGTTTGGGATTTAGGGTGTAGGGGGTTTTTTTTAAATAAGTAAACTAGTAGGTTTAGTTTTATTTAGATTACTTTCTATTTATCTGAGTTTATGTTATTTTTTATTTTTATTTTCTTTAGTTTATTTATTTTAAGTTTATTTATTTTAGTTGAGTTTTTTTATTCAAGTTTATTTTTCAGGTTTAGGTCTATTTTTTAGTTGAGTTTTATTTTAATTTTAATTTTTAGGTTTAGGTTTTATTTGTTATTTTTAGGGGTTTAGGTTTTGGTTTTCTTTTTTAGGTTTAGGTTTTAGGTTTTTATTTTAGGTTTATTTTTAGGTTATATTTTTAATTTATTTTATTTTATTTAGTTTAGGTTTAAGTTTTATTTATCTTAGTTTAGTTTATTTTAGTTTAGGTTTAGGTTTATTTTATTTTGTTTATTTTGTTTTTATTTAAGGTTTAGGTTTAGGTTTTATTTATTTTAGTTTAGTTTATTTTAGTTTAGGTTTAGGTTTTTTTTGTTTATTTAATTTTTATTTTAGGTTTAGGTTTTTTTTTAGTTTAGTGTTTAGGTTTTATTTTTTATTTATTTTTAAGTTTTATTTTAAGGTTTTTTTTTAGGTTTATGTTTTTGATTTAGTTTTTATTTTATTTTATTTTTTCTTTATTTTATTTATATTTTATGTTTAGTTTTTTATTTTTATGTTTTTTATTCTTAGGTTTATTTATTTTAAGTTTAGTTTAGGTTTTTTATTTATTTTATGTAGTTTATTTTTATTTTTTATTTTATTTTATTTTAGGTTTTTTTATTTTATTTATATTTTATTATATTTAGGTTTAAGCATTTTTTATATATTATATTATTAGGTTTTTAATTTAAGTTTAGGTTTTGGTTTTATGGTTTAGGATTTATGGTTTAGCGTTTTAGGATTTAGGGTTTTTGGTTAGGGTTAACGGTTTAGGGTTTTTTTTTTCGGTCTCGGGGTTAATGGTTTAGGGTTTAAGGTTTAGAGTTTAGGTTTAGGGTTTAGGGTTTTAGGGTTTAGGGTTTAGGGTTTAGGGTTAATTTATGGTTTAAGGTTTAGGGTTTAGGGTTTAAGGTTTAGGGTTTAGGATTTAGGGTTAAGAGTTTAGGGTTTAGCAATTAAGTAAATTTGTAGGTTTATGTTTATTTAGTTTATTTTTGTTTATTTTCATTTATTTTATTTTTATATTTCTATTTAGTTTTATTTTTTATTTTTATTCATTTTCATATATTTATTTTCTGTTTATTTATTTCCGTTTAGCTTCTTTATTTTAGTTTATTTTTTAGGTTTAGGTTTATTTTTAAGTTGAGTTTTATTTTTATTTCATTTTTTAGGTTTAGTTTTTAATTTTTATTTTAAGGTTTAAGTTTAGGTTTTTATTTTATTTTTTTAGGTTTAGGTTTTAGGTTTTTCTTTTAGGTTTATTCTTAGGTTTTATTTTTTAGTTTAGGTTTATTTGTAGTTTATTTTATTTTATTTTAGGTTTAGGTTTAGGTTTAGTTTATTTTGGTTTAGGTTTAGGTTTTATTTATTTTTTGGTTTTTTATTTTAATTTAGGTTTTATTTAATTTTGTTTGTTTTATTTTTTTTTATTTTAGGTTTAGTTTTTTTATTTTTTTTTAGTTTAGGTTTTAGATTTTATTTTTATATTTTTTGGTTTATTTTTTTTAGGTTTTTTATTTTATTTTATTTTAGGTTTATTTTTATTTATTTTAGGTTTAGTTTTTTATTATTTAATTTAGTTTAGTTTATATTAATTTTATTATAGTTTAGTTTTATTTTATTTTCTTTTTTGGTTTAGGTTAAGGTTTAGGTTTTAGTTTATGTTTTTATTTTATTATATTTTATTTTATTTTAGTTTAAGTTTTTTATATATTTTATTTATAGGTTTTATTTAGTTAAGGTTTAGGTTTTTAGCTTTTTAGGGTTTAGTATTTAGGATTTAGAGTTTAGGGTAGTTTAGGGTTTATGGTTTATGGTTTAGGGTTTAAGGTTTAGGTTTTTTTTTTATTTTAGATTAGTTTATTTTAGTGAATGTTTAGGTTTATTACATTTTGTTTATTTTATTTTTATTTTAGGTTTAGGTTAATGTTTTATTTATTATTGTTTAGTTTATTTTAGTTTAGGTTTAGGTTTATTTTATTTTATTTTTTATTTTAGGTTTTTTTTTTTGTTTGGGTTTAGATGTTATTTTTTATTTTTATTTATTTTAGGTTTATTTTTAGGTTTAGGTTTTATTTAGTTTTATTTATTTTTTTTTGGTTTATTTTATTTTTATTTATTTAATTTTTATTTTATTTATTTTTATTTTAAGTTTAATTTTTATTTTATTTAGGTTTTTTATTCTTAGGTTTACTTTATTTTTTAGTATAGTTTAAGTTGCTATTTATTTTATCTTAGTTTATTTTTATTGTTTATTTTAGTTTATTTTTGGGTTTAGGTTTATGTTTTAGTTTAGGTTATTATTATTTAATTTATTTAGGTATTTTTTATCTATTTATTTTTGGTTTTATTTTTTTAGGTTTTAGGTTTTAGGGTTTAGGTTTAGGGTTTAGGGTTTTAATGTTTAAGATTTTGGGTTTTAGTTTAGGGTTAGGGTTTATCTTAGGGTTTAGGGTTTGGTATTTAGGCTTTAGTTTAGGGTTTTAGGCATTTAGGTTTAGGTTTAGGGTTTAGGATTTAGGGTTTAGGGTTAGGGTTTTGGATTAGTTTAGGCTTTAGGTTTTTTTTGATTTAGGGTTTAGTGTAGGGTTTATAACAGGTTTAGGGTTTTAGGCTTTATGCTTTTAGTTCAGGTTTGGATTTAGGTTTAGGTTTAGGGTTTAGGTTTAGGGTTTTAGGTTTAGGTTTAGGGTTTAAGTTTATTTAGTGTTTTTTTTAAGTGTTTAGTAAGTTTAGGTTTTAGTTTTTTTTTATTTTAGTTTATCTTTTGGTTATTTTAGTTTATTTTATTTATTATTTATATTTAGGTTTACTTTTTATTTTTATTTTGTTTGGTTTATTTATTTTAGGTTTATTTATTTTAGTTTAGGTTTTTTATTTTAGTTTATTTTTTAGGTTTAGCTTTTGGTTTATGTTTATTTTTTTAGTTTAGTTTAATTTTGATTTTATTTTTTAGGTTTAAATTTTATTTTTTTTTTTTAGGTTTACGCTTAGGTTTTAATTTTATTTTCTTAGGTTTAGGTTTAGGTTTTAATTTAGGTTTCTTTTAGCTTTTATTTTTTATTTAAGTTCTTGCTTTATTTTTATTTTATTTTATTTAATTTAGGGTTTAGGTTTAGTTTATTTTAGGTTTATGTATTTGGTATATTTATTTTAATTTAGGTTTAGATTTATTTTATTTTGTTTATTTTAAGTTTAAGTTTTTTTTTTTGTTTAGGGTTAGGTTTATTTTATTCATTTTATGTTTATTTTTTTTAGGTTTAGGGTTTATTTAATTTTTATTTTTATTTTCAATTTACGTTTATTTTTTATTTTTTTTAGGTTTTAATTTTTAAGTTTATTTAATATTTTTACTTTAGTTTAAGATTTTATTTATTTTATTTTAGTTTAGTTATTTTTTTATTTTTTTTATTTTTAGGTTTAGGTTTAGGTTCATGTTTTTTGGTTTTAGTTTATTTTATTTTATTTTATTATTTTGTATTTAGTTTAGGTTTTTTCTTTATTTTGTTTTAGGTTTATTTAGTAGGTTTAGGTTTTGACTTAAGTTTGGGTTTAGGGTTTGGGGCTTAGGATTTAGGGTTTAGGTTTGGGGTTATAGATTTTTTATTAGGTTAAGCTTGGGTTTAGGGTTATTTGACTTTGGGGTTTAGGTTTAGGGTTTAAGGTTTAGGGTTTAGGGTTTAGGGTTTAAAGTTTAAGGTTATAAGTTTAGGGTTTAGTTTAGGATTTTTTATTTGTTTTAATTTAATTATAAATATATATATATATATATTATAAAATAGTAGTTTTGGTTTATTTAGTTTAGTTTATTATTTATTTTAGTTTATTTTCTTTTTTATTTTTATTTAGGATTATTTTATTTTATTTAGTTTAGTTTATTTATTTTAGGTTTATTTACTTTAGGTTTATTTTCAAACTTGGGTTTGGTTTAGGGTTTAGGATTTAGGCTTTTAGCTTTGGGGCCTAGGGTTTAGTGTTTAGGGTTTGGGGTTGTAGATTTTAGCGATTATGGTAAAGGGCTTAAGGTTTAGGGTTTAGGGTTTTTTTTTTTTTTTGGGGAAACCCCATGTAGGGGTATTTTATTGCCACAAAATGAGGGTTACAAGGTCCTTAAAGGATAAACTCAACTCTTGCTCAAAGAGCTACATAGAGTAAATCCCTATCTAAGTACATCCAAAAGCAAAAGAAAGCATTAAAACAATCAAAAGATACAAGATGATTAACATAATAAGCTAAAGTAAGATTAAAACCATTGTTAGGAGGATGTGTGCATGATAGTATGGAGACTGCAAAATAAGAAAAAGAAACACAAGTTATAATGAGAGAGATTAGAGCAGTTAAGGTATCGACAAAAGTTAGAAGGAAACAATATGATATGAGTATCTTAATGAGGAAATGTGATAGAGAAGGCTGGGCTCAATCACACCATGATGGGGCAGATGTATGAGCATCAAACTTGATAGAAGGGTTGCATCACATGAGCTACTCAGAACCAAAAGGAGTGAGATCACATGACCATCATAGCCAACAACAGAAGGTAGCACCAGTTGTTGATAATCTTGTGAGCTTTATTACGCAAACCTAAACAAAATCATATTTATGCATATGAAATAGGTTAGCATAGAAACCATCCGAAAGCGGCGTGAAGAAGTAGCTTGAAATCCATAAGCAAGTCATTGAGTCTTTAAAGACACCATCCCAGTTATAAGATATATAAATGAATGCGGGAAACTTAGGGGTAGATGTAGTCGAGAAAATAAGCCCAATCAAAATAATGAATGGATTGGCTATTAGTATCCATATCAATAGTTGGCAAGAAACAATTGTAAGGGAAGACAAATGAAGCCAAGAAAAATACAAAGCGGTAAAGCGAGCGTTCATAGTACCATGAAGATAGCAACAGAAAAGATAGAAATAGTTCATAATACCACCCCAATAATAGAGATTACATTCAAGGAGTAAGCAAAACTGGTAAGAAAATTGGGTCGGATATGATCCCATGAGAATCGAGAAAAAAATATAACAAAGATAAAAGCGGCCAAGCGGCAGACAAAGCCAAAGACATGAAAGGACGCTAGAGTGCATTCCCAGATCTGAAACCCTAAGAATCAAAAAACAAGATAAGATATAACCAAGACAAGAAGGCGATATGAGCACAAACCATTATGGTTGGGAATATAAACAACAAGGGTAAGATCAGAACATATGAGATAATAAGCAATACGAGATAGAAAGCAATGAGGGCACTCGAGCGCCCAACAAAATAGTTAAGCAACAGGATACAAATTAGGATCCACATTAGAATCTAGAAAGACAACAAATAACCAAGATAAAAAAAATAGCCAAGGCAGATGACACATATGGCCAAACAGGGACAACATAGTACCATAATTCAGAAAAGCCACAACCTGGACACCAATGACCAAAACAGAAAAGATAATCTGGATGAGCATACTTAAAATCCTTAATCATATCAGACACAGACAAGGACAACATAGTACCATAATTAAAAAAAAGAGACACCAATGACCAAAAAATAGAAACAACATAATCTGGATGAGCATAAAAACCTTAATCATATCAGTGCGGCCAGAATAACTAATAGGTGTTGAGCAACAGCACAGGTAATCAGGGATCCAATCCCAATAGCAGAGGGGTTATTGCCACATTGGAACCCACCAACAAAAGGATCAAAATTATATTCAAGTGAAAAGCATCATTAGAATCCATAAAATAAGATTGTAACAAAGCAAAACCCGGGACAACAAATAGGACAAAACATCCAAGCCTCTCAATCAGTAGGCAATGCCATAGTTAATAGCCAAGTAGAACATAGGAATAAGTATCTTGAATGCGGCAAAAAAACACCAAGAAACCTCAAATTGCAATAGAAATAACTGCTAGGACCAAGAAATCCTGATAGCAGAGATGGAACCATAAGAAAAAAAGACAACATAACTCCAAGATAAGAAATAATCAAGACAACAAAAAACCACTGCCATAAAACCACCCATCAGGATAAACAATGCAATTGATACAAGTTTAGCGAAGAAGATAGGAGAAACAAGCAGAAAAGATAGATGGATTATTGATAGGAAAATAAAAAACAAATCGGGTTCAAAACAAAATCCACCAAGCAATCATGTACTGAACAAAACCCAAACCAGATAGTCAACAACAACTAGAGACATTTAAAGCATTAGCAAGATGATTAGTCACATTAATCCAATTCGCCAAGGATAAAAGCTGAGGAAGACCAACACATCCACAAGTTAGCGGAGGAGACAGAAGAAAAGAGGGTAAACATAGTAAAAAAAAAGAAAAAACGAAAGCCCATTCTGAGGGAGCAAGAAGACCAAAGCCCAGCATCCCGCAGAAAGGTTCTCTTGAAAATAGATAATCAAGGAACTCCATCCAGCGTAAAACAATGCAAATAAGAGTTACATAAAAGGATAACCAAGTAATATCAAAGTTCCGCATAATGAGAAGTGCCATTAAGGGTAAGGTGGAGAAGCACGCTGAACATCCATAGCGGTGGAGAAAGAAAATAACCCCAAAGATCCCACCAAAGGGACCTGGCGAAATATTCTAAAGAGATGATGTAGGGTCGGGGTTAAGTATAAACAACCAAGATGATAAGTATATGACAAAAGGCCAAATAGACTCTTCATGCACGTAAAGTAAAAGATAACTCCAGTAAGTAAAAATGTTAGATCCAAGCTAGAATCAAAGAGAGTATGGGAGACAATCATGTCAAACCAGTCATTTTCGTTAGGATCCAATAACAAATAAATCATCAAGAATTGCAAACATAGTAAACAATACTAATATTAGTGCATAGAAACAACATAGAGAACTAAGATGCTCCAAGCGAATATCTTTAATAGCGGCGTTTAAAATTAATAGCATTAGCTAAGCCCATTAAAATAAATATCTCCATCCGACCAAATAAGCCCCTAGATTAGAAATGCCAGACAGAGATTAAAGTCCCAAATAGGATTGGTGTTATAAAACCAATAGCGGTTGTCACATAGCTTAACATAATTCCCAGAATATATACATATAGCAATCCTTTAGCAGTGTAAATGCTAAAAGCAGTGAGCCTCTAATGAAGGAAGGGTAGCTGTTAAAACTCAAATCATTAACAATTATCAAGACAACAAGTAATATTCGTTTGAAGCATCCACAAAAGTAACAAAATCCCAAAAAAAGAAAGAAACATACAGATGAAAAAAACAACAAATGTTTAGGTTGAGATAAGGAAACCGAATTGTCCAAGTTAACCAGCCCAGTGTTTGGGTAAGGTGAGTTGATCAAAGAAAATACCATGGATCTAGCACCCAGATTGGCAAGGTAGTCACAAGCATTTCCTTCACAAACATGAGTGATGTTAAAATTGGAAAGAAGAGCTCTAGTTTGCTTGAGGATGTACAATTTCGTGCTCATCTTAGTGGAAGTCAAAAGATCAATCAGACATCCACCTCAATCCAAATATTGAGGCATTTTGGATTTTGGCAAATCTCAAGAGCTTTGAAGATTGCCATAAGCTCAGAAAATGGGGTAGAGGAAATAAGGGGATAAGCAAAAGCACATAGGACTAGACCTTTAGAGTTCTGAAAATGCCACCACAAGCCATTATGAGACAGAGATCCATCGGTATTGATTTTAATGATATGGTCAAGAGGTTTTCCAATAGACAATCTTGTCATTTTGACGATAAGGTTGATCCAGGTTAATGCCCGTTTATTGTATAAATTTACAACCTTTGAAGTGTAATGAATGAGATTGGCTTTAAACAAGTCACAAATTTTGCTTTTAGTTCTAGCAATAATCCTCACATGGTTCATAGGGATCCCTCGATGTTTTGAATCATTCGGTCCATCCATATGAACAGATAAGAGTGATAGCAATGATAATTTTAATGTGACCTTTAGTAGTGTTATCAAAATAGAATTCAAGAAGTTGATATATAGTAAGAGAGCCATTGAAAATGATGTTAAAAGATCATCATACCAAATCCAAAGGTTAGAAGCTATGGCCCCATTAACAAAAACATGATTAACATTCTCAATATGGAAACAACATTGACATTTGGAGGGTAAATGGAATCCTTTACCCCACAATAAGGAATCAACAGGTATAAAATTTTTTTAGAATGCTAAGTAAGAATAGAAGTAGGGATATTGTTATTCCAAAGTTTGGAGAATACATAGGAGGAATCACGAGTATCTTTAATGGAGCCACACATTTTGAGGTTGAAATCACCATTGTGAGAGAGCTTAAAGAGAATATGATCTTGAGTTTGAGGAGTGATAGGAATAGTAATCATATTCGAGAAAGTACAAGGGATAAAATCATTATTATTGTTCCACTTATTGTTATGCCAAAAGAGTTTACTCTAATGGGAGAATGAGTGTAGAGTAAGTCATCCATGGAACCACAACCACTCAGTTATCTTGCCGAAAGAAAGGAGTTGATGCCCCAAAATTAGGGATTTGGCATCCCATTTGTGAAGTCTTTTCCACACAGTCACGGTTTAAAGGGGGAGATGAGGGTGCTTACCTGATAATATTTAGTCATGAAATTAGCCCAGGCTGATTACTCTAAAATTCCACCAATGTTTATGGAGAAGGCATTGATAGCTTCTTTTATGGATTTACAACCAAGACCACCTTCGTCAAAGTGCCACAACTTTTAAACCAAGAGGTCAGTGCATTTTTTTAGAAGAGGTATTGGAGGAAAATTTATTTGAGGCTCAATTCATTGATGCTAGAGATGGTGCACAATGGTTTGGATGAGATATAAAGGCATGGAATTAAGAGTGCTCTTCAAGGTTAGCCTACCACCAAAGAGAGTAAATGGAATTCCCAAATCAAAATTTTAGTAGAAATTTTTTGAATAAGATCATCAAAAGGTGAGATCTTTTCGGCCTTTAAAAGTGAGGAGATTAATGGGAAATTGACTTTGCTTAAAATTAGTAATTAGATTTGATTCAATCTATTGGGAGGATCTTTCGAGGGAATAAAACAACATTTTTTTATCATTAAGGAAGAGACCACTAACTTTGCCAAAATCATTTAAGAGATTCTTAATATTTTGACATGTTGAAGGGAGGCATTGAAGATTATAAAATCATCACAAAGCTAAGATGAAAGCAACCACCATGAGTTTTAAAAGCCATGTTAGGTTTTTGATGAAAAGGTCATTGAGGCTTCTCAAAAGATATTCAATAACAATGATAAAAGAGAAGGAGAAAGGTCCTTGACAAACCATGGCTCGAAGAAAGAAACCAAGGGACTCACCATTTAAGATGATGAAAACAGATGTTAGTGATACAACTTTTGATAATCGGATAAAATGATCGAGAAACCAAACAAATGCAAGATTTGGAAAAGGAAATCCCACGAGAGGTTGTCAAAGGCTTTAGAGATGTCCAGTTTGAAGAGCATATTACCTCCTCTGAAAGAAATATCAATGTCATGAACCAGTTCTTGAGCGAGGAGAATATTATCGATATGGCTCTATTTTTAACAAAACTAGTTTGGTTAGGGAGATGATTTTTAGCGGACTAATTATTAATTAAATGAGTTTTTGGAAAAGGTACAAAGACTAATAGGTCTAAAGTCACCCCAGATTAATTATTGATGGTTTTGGGAATAAGGACAATAGAAGTACTGAAAAATATCTGGAATAGAGCTACATCAAAGAAATCAATAACATTAAGATCAGATTTAATAAAAGGCCAACAATGTTGAAAATGAGTGTGAAAACCATCGGGACCCAGTCATTGTTCATGCTATTGAGAGTACTATCTCCACGAGGGCTAGTGAGCAAATGGTTATCCTCATTGGTAATCATAGAAGAGATAAGATGGGTGTTGGAGGGGGTTTCTAATGAAGGATTAGAATTTAATAAATTTTGAAAGTGATGTATGACAGAATCCTTGATTTCATTGTTATCAGTTATCCAACCACCATTAGGATTCTTAATTTTCTTAATCGAGTTTAGAGCTTTCCGTTTATTACAAATAGCATGGAAGTACCTAGTGTTTTTATCACCATCAGCAATATGTTTGCTAGCAGCTTTTTGACGCCAATAGGTTTCCTCCATATTTTGGTAGTTAATCAAATTATCTTTGGCGTGCTCAACTCTTCAAGCTTGGGGTTAAGGCGACCTCTTCAAGTGAACAAACCACTTGTTCCATAGCTTTAAGATTGGTAAAGATTTTTAAAATATGCTTGTTCCACCAATTGAGGTTTTGTTTAAGCCTCTTGAGCTTAAGCCAAAGCGAACCATGCCTTTATGAAATTATCGGGTGAGCAGGGAATCCAGTTAGTGGAAACAAAATTAGTGAAATCACCATGTTGGGTCCACATATTTTGGACGAAAGATGAGGAATAGGAGGGGTTGGGGAGTTTTGATAGAGATCAAAAAAGGGGCATGATCGACAAAGTCTCAAATGTTGAGGTGAGAGGCCATTGATTAATCCAAAGAGAATTAAAGAGGGCCTGTGTGCCAAAGTCTAGGTTTGCCACATGTAATCAGACCACGAAAACCAATGTCAAGATTACAATCAAGGATCATATTAGAAGTCTTCCATGGAATGAAGGTTAGGAGAACATCCTCCCCTCCTTTAGAAGAAGCAATGATAGTGTTGAAATCCCCCAACCGGGTAAGTTAGCGAGGAGGCAAAGGTTCTTAAATGATTCCAAAGGATGTTCCTCGCTATTACAAGAAGCATAGATAATGAACCAAAAAAAAAAATCACCTAAGAGATTTTGACATTAACCAATTGATCAAGATCATCAATGGTGATAGAATTATCCCAAAACACCAAATTTTGTTATTAAGATTGAAGAAGAAATTTTGAAATCAAGCGATCTAGCAACAAAATTTTGGAAGAGCTAATGAAAGGCTCAATAATAACAAGAAGTTTGATGTTATGAGGCGAGAGGCTCTAACATGGTTGGGAGGAGTGTCCCACAACCCGGATATTCCAAATAAGAAAATTTATCATAATAAAAATTCTAAAAAAGGAAAGATAGAAAAGGAAAATGAAGAAATGAAGAGGACATAATTATTTATGAGGTGTAAGGGAAGAACGTGTGGTTATAGTGAATTATTATTATATTTTGGCTTTGTAAGATTTTTTTTAAGAACAGTTTGGAAAGGTCTATTAGAATCCAAAGTATCTCCATCAGAAAGGGATTGGTTTTACTTTCTAGAGAAGGAGTAGTATCAGTCAATGTTTTAGTAGTGGTGATTTCTCCTTCTTAGCTCGAGTTTTGGATTGAGTATCTCATGGATAAGTAGGTTCTTGGGAGGTTCTTGCCATGAACAATTTCATATGCATGATTTTGTCGACACCAAGGGATGATGATCCAATGTTAAATTTCCATTCGATTGTCATTAAGTTTTAAATTAAGCAAATCATGAAGAAATATATATTACAAGTAGGAGAAGTGCTAGGTAAGTTGGCAGTCTCACACACCTCAATAGTAGTATGTAGAGCTCGAGAATGTTTTCATTTGGCAAATCAATAGGTGTAGGGTGTGGAGGGGTATTCCATTATGAGTAGCTTTTGGCACATAAGCTAACTTAGTGGTTTTCCTATTCCAAGAGGTACTAGTGTCCTGTGAAATATTCTTTTTTAAGGTTGGGGTGTAGCACAAAGTATGATCATGGCCATGGATCTTACGAGGGCAAAAGGCGGGAAGTTTTCAAATTCAACTTTTGATTATATCCAAATTTTTTTGATCCAAACTTCTTTGGGGTATTTTTTAGTAATGTCAATTTCCACCAAGATGTGTGCGATGAATTGAGTTCTAGTGGTGGCTTGATCAATTTGAAGGGGTCTACCAAATAGAGCTGCCATGAACAATACTTGATGAGTAACATATAGAATTCTCATGTTTGGGAAAGCAAGTCATAGAGGAACAATAGGAGATTCTTTTTTGACATCAAAAAGGGGGGACCATTTCAAGAGACGTATTTGGCAATTATACAAATAATAAGAGCGACGAGCAAAGACCCAAGAGTAATCTAAATCATTTGATAATTGAATGAGGATGTGTCGAGGATTAAGGCATATTTTATTTTGTTTATTTTATTTTGATTTTGGGTTTAGGTATTTTTTTGGTTTAAGGTTTAGGTTCATTATTTATTTATTTTTAGGTTTATTTTAGGTTAATTTTAGGTTTAAGTTTTTATTTAATTTTATTTTTATTTCATTTTAAGTTTATTTTATTTTTATTTTAGGTTTAGTTTTAATTTTATTTAGGTTTTTAATTTCTTTTAGTTTAGTTTAGGTTCATATTTATTTTATTTTAGTTTAGCTTTAATTTTTTATTTTATTTTCTTTTTATGTTTAGGTTTAGGTTTAGTTTTAAATTTTAGATTATGTGTTTATTTTATTTCTCTATTTTATTTAGTTTAGGTTTAAGTTTTTAGTTTTTTATTTTAAGGTTTAGGGTTTAGGGTTTATGATTTGTTTAGGATTTAGGGTTTAGGGTTTAGGGTTTAGGGTTTGGGTTTAGGGTTTAGGGTTTAGGTTTTTTTAGGTTTATGTTTAGTTTTAGTTTAGGTTTAAGGTTTTTTAATAGAGAATAAATTAGTTTAACATTTCTTCTTTTGATTTCATTTAGTAACACACCAAGTTTTAGACACAGTGATGGCATAGATAAAAATGAGCAAGCATAGAGCAAATCTAAAACCCTTGATCTAGAATGTCTTATAGTTTAAGCGTAATTAGCCATTCTTAATTTATTATTTAGTAGGAGATCCACCATCATATATTTTTTAGGTTTTTTTATGCGTTTAGTTTAGTATTTAGATAATTTTTTTATCTAGTTATTGTTTATCAGGTTTATGTCCAATCTTAGTATTTTATAGTTAGGTTTAGGTTTATGTTTATTAAGTTTAGGGTTTATATTTAGTTTAGTTTAGGTTTAGAGTTTAGGGTTTAGGTTTAGGTTTAGGTTTAGGCTTAGGGTTTAGGGTTTAGGGTTTAGGGTTTAGGGTTTAGGTTTAGGTTTAGGTTTAGGTTTAGGTTAAGGTTTAGGGTTTAGGGTTTAGGTTTAGGGTTTTGGGTTTGGATAGTTTTAGGTTAGGTTTAGGGTTTATTTATTTAGGGTTTAGGTTTTTTTAAAATTTAAGGAAAGTGGTATGTTTAGGTTTATTTAATTTATTTTTGTTTATTTAATTTTATTTTATTATTTTATTATTTTATTATTTAGTTTATTTTTTATTCTTTTAGTTTTAGTTTATTTATTTAGGTTTATTATAGTTTAGGTTTTTTTATTTTAGTTTATTTTTTAATTTTAGTTTATTTTTTTAGTTTATTTTTATTTTTATTTTTTATTTTATTTTTTATTTTAGGTTTTAGTTTAGGTTTTATTTTATTTTTTGGTTTAGGTTTAGGTTTTTTTTTATTTTTATGTTTATTTTAGGTTTATTTTTTTTAGTTTAAGTTTAGGTTTATTTTAGTTTATTTTATTATTTTAGTTTAGTTTATTTTAGGTTTAGGCTTAGGTTTATTTATTTTTTGTTTAGGTTTAGGTTGATTTTATTTTGTGTATTTTATTTTTTTCTGGATTAGGTTTTTTTTTTTTAGTTTGGGTTTAGGTTTATCTTTATTTATTTAGGTTTATTTTTTAGGTTTGGCTTTATTTAGTTTTAATTTTATTTTATTTTAGGTTTATTTTATTTTATTTAGGTTTTTTTGTTTAGTTTAGGTTTTTATTTATTTTATTTTAGTTTAGTTTTTATTTTTTATTTTATTTTATTTTTACATTTAGGTTTAGGTTAAGGCTTTAGTTTACATTTTTATTTTATTATTTTTTTTTGCTTAAGTTTATTTATTTATTTATTTTATTTTTTAATTTTATTATTTTTGGCTTAGTTAAGGTTTTTAGCTTTTTATGGTTTATCGTTTAGGGTTAGTTACGAATTTAGGGTTTAGGATTTAGGGTTTGGGATTTAGGTTTTAAGTTTAGGGTTTAAGTTTTAGTTTAGGGTTTATGTTTTTTTAGGAGAACAAATTTAGATTCAATATTTCTTCTTTTTTTCATCAACAAAGTAGCAAGTTTTTAAAACACAAGTGATGACATAGATAAAAATGAGCACCTTAAATCAAAATTTAGATGAGTAAAACCATCTACTATAAAGATATAGTTTAATAGGCGTTTATTCTTTAGTTTCTCGGTTCCCATAGAACCACCATGGCCTCTCGGTTGTGGGATTTCATATCCCCATCTCCCTATAGGTGAAACCTCCTGGCTCCTCCTCACCACTACTTTGACCACCACCTCAGTAAGTAGATCCCACCACCCTTATAAACATGCCTCAGTCTTGCCTTGGATCTAGAGTTTGGTTTTGGTGATGTTCTTGTCATCAAGGTTTCCATTATGGTTTAAGGAGTTTTTTATAGGGTTTAAGGTTTAGGGTTTATGGTTTGTGGTTTAAGATTTAGGGTATAGGCTTTAAGTTTTAGTTTGGGGTTCAAGGATTTTTTTATAAAGAGAAAAAATTCAAATTCAATAATTCTTCTTTTGATTTCATAGTTGTATCTAAGTTTTTAGACACGTGATGACATATTAGAGCAAATCAAAAAGATAAGTTGAATCATCTTATAAAGACATAGTTATAGTTATTTTCTTGGTTTCTCTGTTTAGAGACTTTAGTGGATGCCATCATATAGATCTTTCACCACATATGAAACCTCCATTTTCTCCTCCTTAACCACCTCTAAATCCACATGATCCCCACCATTTTAGGTTTTTTTTTGCCTTTATCTGAACTTGATTGATGCTTTTGCATAGGTTTATGCTTAGGGTTTAAGGATAGTTTGGTTTAGGGTTTAGGTTTTGGGTTTTAGGTTTAGGGTTAGTTTAGGGTTTAGGTTTAGGTGTATGGTTTATGGTATAGGGTTTTTTTTAAAAAAATATGTAAAATAGGTTTAGGTTTATTTAGTTTATTTTGTTTATTTAGTTTATTTTATTTTATTTTTATTTAGGTTTATTTTTAGTTTTATTTAGTTTAATTTATTTATTTTAGGTTTAAGTATTTTAGTTTATTTTTTAGTTGAGTTTTATTTTTATTTTATTTTTTAGGTATTGGTTTTATTTTTATTTTTAGGCTCTGGTTTAGGTTTTATTTTTTAGTTTAGGTTTAGGCTTATTTTTAGTTTATTTTATTTTATTTAGTTTAGGTTTTGGTTTAGGTTTAGTTTATTTTAGGTTTAGGTTTAGGTTTTATTTATTTTAGTTTAGTTTATTTTAGTTTATGTTTAGGCATATTTTATTTTGTTTATTTTTATTTTTATTTTGGGTTTAGGTATTTTTTTGGTTTAGGTTTAAGTTTTATTTTTTATTTTTTTTTAGGTTTTATTTTTTGGTTTATTTTTTAAATTTATGTTTTTATTTAATATTGTTTTCATTTCCTTTTAAGTTTATTTTATTTTTATTTTAGGTTTAGTTTTTATTTTATTTAGGTTTCTAATTTCTTTTAGTTTAGTTTAGGTTCTTATTTATTTTATTTTAGTTTAGCTTTTATTTTTTAGTTTATGTTTTTTTAGGTTTAGGTTTAGGTTTAGTTTTAAATGTTAGATTATGTTTTTATTTTATTTTTCTATTTTCTTTAGTTTATGTTTAGGTGTTTAGCTTTTTATGGTTTAGGGTTTAGGGTTTAGGGTTTAGGGTTTTGGGTTTTGTGTTTGGGTTTAGAGTTTAGGGTTTAGGTTTTAGGTTTTGCATTTAAGTTTTAGTTTAAGGTTTAAGGTTTTTTTTTAATAGAGAACAAATTCATATTCAACATTTCTTATTTTAGATTTCATTAACCCAGTAACACACCAAGTTTTCTAATACACAAGTGATGACATATAAAATGACCATGCATAGAGCCAATCAAACCTAGATAACTAGAACTATCTCTCTTGTAAAGACATAGTTCCATAAGATCGGATTATTCATGGTTCTCCGGTTCCCAGAACCACCGGTGTTAGCGAGATCCACCATCATATCCCTAATCTTTCCCTCCACCACCACAGTAACCTCTCAGCTCCAGCCTCCATAACCACCTTCTACCACCACCACCTCAGATCCCCCACCACCACTACTATAACCACCGCTTAGCCTTTATGATCTAGTGGTGATGATGTTCTAGTCAGGTTATCCACTCTTAGTGTTTAGGGTTATTTTAGGGTTTAGGGTTTAGGGTTTAGGGTAGGTTGGGATTGAGGTTTAGGGTTGTAGGTTTCAGGGTTTAAGATTTAGGGTTTAGGGTTTTAGGTTAATGGTTTAGGGTTTTAGGGTTTAGGGTTTAGGGTTTAGGGTTTAGGGTTTCAAGGTCTAGGATTTAGGGTTTAGGGTAGTAGGTTTAGGGTTGTAAGTTTAGGGTTTGGGGTTTAGGGTTAGTTTTACGATTAAGGGTTTAGGGTTTAGGGTATAGGATTTAGGCTTTAGGGTTTTTTTTAAAAATTAGGTAAACTAGTATGTTTATGTTTATTTACTTTTTTATTTATTTGATTTGATTTTTATTTATCTAGTTTTATTTTTATTTTAATTTACTTTTCTAGTTTATTTATTTTAGGTTTATTTATTATAGTTCAAGTTTTTTTATTTTAGTTTATTTTTAAGTTTAGGATTATTTTTTAGTTGAGTTTTTTATTTTATTTATTTTTAGGTTTTATTTTATTTTTATTTTAGGTTTTATTTAGGTTTTATTTTATTTTTTTAGGTCTAGGATTTAGGTTTTTATTTTAGGTTTATTTTTAGGTTTTATTTTTTAGTTTATGTTTAGGTTTATTTTTAGTTTATTTTATATTATTCAGTTTAAGTTTAGGTTTAGGTTTAATTTATTTTAGGTTTAGGTTTAGGTTTTATTTATTTTAGTTTTCTTTATTTTACTTTAGGTTTAGGTTGATTTTATAGTGTTTATTTTATTTTTTTACTTTTGGTTAAAGTTTTTTTTTAGTTTAGGGTTTATGTTTTATCTTATATTTATTTTTAGGTTTATTTTTTAGTTTTAGGTTTTTATTTAGTTTTTATTTTATTTTATTTTATGTTTATTTTATTTTTTTTTAAGTTTACTTTTTATTTTATTTAGACTTTTTATTTTATTTTTTTAGTTTAGGTTTTTATTTATTTTATTTAGTTAAGTTTTTATTTTGTATTTTATTTTCTTTTTAGGTTTAGGTTTAGGTTGAGGTTTTAGTTTACATTTTTATTTTATTATTATTTTTTTGGCTTAGGTTTATTTAGTTATTTTATTTTTCAGTTTAATTTAGTTTAAGTTAAGGTTTTTAGCTTTTTAGGGTTTAAGGTTTAGGGTTAATTTAGGATTTAGGGTTTAGGGTTTAGGGTTTGGGATTTAGGGTTTAGGATTTATGTTTTAGGTTTAGGGTTTATGTTTTAGTTTAGGGTTTATTTTTTTTGTTTTAGAACAAATTTAGATTCAATATTTGTTGTTTTCGATTTCATCAACCAAGTAGCACCCCAAGTTTTCTAAGACACAAGCGATGACATAGATCTAAAATGAGCACCCGCAGAGAAAATCAAAATTCCTAGATGAGTAAAACTATCTCTACTATAAAGACATAGTTCCATAAGGAGCAGATTGAATCAGCCATTCTTTAGTTTGTCCAGTTTCCATCAGAACCAACCCCGCCTCTTTAGTAGCGAGATTTGCTATCATATCCCTGATCTCTCTCTCCACCACCACTATTGCTGTAACCTTCGTCGCTCCTCTCGCCTCCGTAACCACCACAACTCTGACCATAACCTCCATATCCACTGCCTCGACCCCTGCAGTAATTCAGCCTCCACCTTCATCTCCATTTGCAAATCTAGATTGAGTCTAGTTGATAGTTATGTTCCAGCAGTCAAGGTTCTGCCCATTCTTAGGATTTAGAGTTAGTTTAGGGTTTTGTGTTTAGGTTTTAGGGTTTAGCATTTGGGGTTTGAGGTTTAGGGTTGTAGGTTTTAGGGTTTAGGGTTCAGGGTTTATGATTTAGGGTTTTAGGGTTTAGGATTTAGGGTTTAGGGTTTAGGGTTTTAGGGTTTAAGGATTAGTGTTTAGGGTTTAAGGTTTAGGGTTTAGGTTTTAGGGTTTAGTGTTGTAGGTTTAGGGTTGTAGGTTTAGGGTTATGTGTTTAGGGTTTAAGGTTTAGGGTTTTTTTTAATTAAGTAAACCGATAGGTTTATGTTTATTTAGGTTTATTTTATTTTTTATCTTATGTAGGTATATTTTTATATTTATTTAGTTTAGTTTATTTATTTTAGTTTAGGTTTTTTATTTTAGTTTATTTTTTAGGTTTAGGTTTATTTTGTAGTTGAGTTTTATATTTATTTTAATTTTTATGTTTAGGTTTTATTCTTTATTTTTAGGTTAAAGTTCAAGTTTTTATTTCCTTTTTTAGGTTTAAGTTTTATGTTTTTATTTTAGGTTTATTTTTATGTTTTACATTTTAATTTATGTTTTAATTTATTTGTAGTTTATTTTATTTTATTTTGTTTAAGTTTATTTTTGGTATAGTTTATTCTAGGTTTAGGTTTTTTAGTTTAGGGTTTAAGTTTTATTTTTTGGTTATTTTTAGGTTTATTTTTTAGGTTTAGGTTTTTATTTGGTTTTTATTTTAGGATTATGTTATTTTTATTTTATATTTAGATTTGATTTTATTTAGATTTTTTATTCTTAGGTTTATTTTATTTTTTATTTTAGTTTAGATTTTTATTTATTTTAATTTAATTTTTTTTATTTTCATTTTATTTTACTTTTAGGTTT
This sequence comes from Cymbidium sinense, assembly GCA_021442155.1. Lineage (NCBI taxonomy): Eukaryota > Viridiplantae > Streptophyta > Magnoliopsida > Asparagales > Orchidaceae > Cymbidium > Cymbidium sinense. The sequence continues at coordinate 375,450,692 of CM038214.1, read as the reverse complement.
AGGTTTAGGTTTTAGTTTATTTTATTTATTTATTTATTTATTTTATTTAGGTTTATTTTATTTATTTATTAGTTTATTTTGTTTAGTTTAGGTTTTAGGTTTAGGTTTAGGATTGTTAGGTTTAGGTTTAGGGTTTTTTTAGGGTTTTAGTTTAGGGTTTATTAGGATATAGGGTTTAGGGTTTTAGGTTTAGGTTTAGGTTTTGGGTTTAGGTTTTAGTTTAGTTAGGTTTAGGTTAGTTTAGGGTTTAGGTTTACGCTTTAGGGTTTAGGAGTTTTAGGGTTTAGGTTTAGTTTAGGTTTTTTAGGTTAATAGTTTAGGTTTAGGGATAGGGTTTAGGTTTAGATTTAGGTTTTAGGTTTAGGTTTAAGATATTTATAGTTTATTTAGTTTTTTATGTTTAAGGTTATGTTTTAGGGTTAGTTTTTTTAGGGTTTAGGATTTAGGGTTTAAGGTTTAAGGTTTAGGGTTTATGGTTTATGGTTTTTTTTAAATTAATTAAACCAATTGGTTAAGGTTTATTTAGTCTATTTTTTATATATTTTAGTTTATTTTATTTTTTATTTTTATTTAGGTTTATTTTTAATTTTTGTTTAGTTTAGTTTATTTATTTTAGGTTTATTTATGATAGTTTTATTTTTTATTTTGGTTTATTTTTTAGGTTTAGGTTTAGGTTTATTCTTATTTTTTAGTTTGGTTTTATTTTATTTTATTTTCTAGGTTTAGGTTTTTTTTAGACTTAGGTTTAGGTTTTTCTATTATTTTTTTAGGTTTTAGTTTTAGGATTTTATTTTAGGTTTATTTATAGGTTTTATTTTTTAGTTTAGGTTTAGGTTTATTTTTTATTTAATTTATTTTATTTAGTTTAGGGTTTAGGTTTAGTTTATTTCACGTTTAGGTTTTGGTTTTATTTTTTATTTATTTTTAGGTTTATTTTTTTGTTTAGGTTATTTTAATTTTACATTTAGTTTTTATTTTCTTTAGGGTTTTTATTTTTAGGTTTATTTTATTTTTAAGTTCAGTTTAAGGGTTTATTTATTTTATTTTAGTTTAGTTTTATTTTTATTTTATTTTATTTTACTTTTTTTGGCTTAGGTTTAGGTTTAGGTATTATTTGATTTTATTTTATTTTATTTTTTATTTTATTTAGGTTTAGGTTTTATTTATTTATTTTATGTTTACTTAGATTTGGTTTTAGGTTTTTAGGTTTTAGGGTTTAGGGTTTCAAGTTTTTAGGGTTTAGGTTTTAGGATTAGTTTATGGTTTAGGGTTTAGGTTTAGGGTTTAGGGTTTAGGGTTATAGGTTTAGGGTTTAGGGTTAGGGTTAGCATTTAGGGTTTAGGGTTTTAGGTTTACGATTTAGGGTTTAGGGTTTATTTAGGTTTAGGTTTAGGCTTTAGGATTTAGGGTTTTAGGTTTAGGGTTTAGGGTTTAGGGTATAGTGTTAGTTTTAGGGTTTAGGGTTTAAGCTTAAGGTTATTTTTATATTCATTTTTTATTTTTTATTTTAAATTAAGTAAACTTGCAGGTTTAAATTTATTTAGTTTGTTTTTTATTTATTTTAGTTTTTTTAGGTTTTTTTAACTGTTATTTAGTTTAGTTTATTTATTTTATGTTTATTTATTTAATATTTGGTTTTTTATTTTAGCTTATTTTTTAGGTTTAGGTTTAGGCTTAGGTTTATTTTTTAGTTTAGTTTTACTTTTATTTTATTTTTTAGGTTTAGGTTTTCTTTATTATTTTTAGGTTTTGGTTTAGGTTTAAGTTTTTATTTTATGTTTTAATTTTTAGTTTAGGTTTAGGTTTATTTTTAGTTTATTTTATTTTATTTATGCTTTATGTTTAGGTTTAGGTTTAGTTTATTTTAGGTTTAGGTTTAGGTTTTATTTTTTTAGTTTAGGTTTAGGTTTAATTTATTTTCATTTTAGGTCTAGTTTTTTTTTTTAGTTTAGTGTTTAGGTTTTATTTTTTTTATGTTTTGATTTTATTTTAGGTTTATTTTTAGGTTTCTTTTATCTAGTTTTATTTTATTTTATTTTAAGTTTATTTTATTTTTTTTAAGTTTAGTTTTATTTTATTTAGATTTTTTAATTTTTTATAGTTTAGTTTATGTTTTAATTTATTTTATTTTAGTTTATTTTTTATTTTTTATTTTATATTCTTTTTAGGTTTAGGTTTAAGTTTAGGTTTAGGTTTGGTTTTAGTTTAGGTTTTTATTTTATTTTATTTTTTTATATTATTCTGGTTTTGGTTTTTTTATTTATTTTATTTTTAGGTTTTATTTAGTTTAGGTTTAGGGTTTAGGGTTTGGGGTTTAGTGTTTGGGGTTTAGGGTTTAGGGTTTAGGGTTTATGGTTTAGGGTCTAAGGTTTTGGGTTTTAGGGTTTAGGATTTTTAGGGTTTAGTGTTTAGGGTTTTTGTTTTTATTTTTTTTAATAGAGAATAAATTAAGATTCAACATTTCTTCATTTCAATTTCATTAACCAGGTAACACTCCAAGTTTTCTAAGACACAAGCGATGACATAGATATAAAATGAGCACACATGGAGCAAATAAAAAATCCTAGATAGCTAGAACCATCTCTACTCTAAAGACACAATTCTATAAGCAACAAATCGGAACCATCCATGCCTCTTGAGTTTCTTCAGTTCTCATAAGAACCACCCGCCTCTCAGTGGATCAGCCATCATATCCTCTCTCAGCCACCACCTGTTATAACTCGTCATTCTCCTAACCCATAACCACCTTGCTCACCACCACCTCCACATCCACTAGACCTCCAGATCCTCCACCATCAGCAATAGCCCTCTTCCTCCACGGTTTATATCTAAGCACGGTTGATAGTGATGTTCATGTCATCAAGGTTCCCCATTCTTAGGGTTTTTTTAGGTTTTAGGGTTAGTTTATTTTAATTATTTTATTTTATTAGTTTAGGTTTAGGTTTAGGTTTAGGTTTAGGGTTTAGGGTTTAGGTTTTAGCTTTAGCTTTAGGGTTTAGGTATAGGTTTAGGGATAGGTTTAGGATTTAGTTTAGGTTTAGGTTTAGGGTTTAGGGTTTTGAGTTTTAGGGTCTAGGGTTTAGGGTTTAAGTTATAGGTTATTGTTTTATGGTTTAGGGTTTAGGTTTTAGGTTTAGGTTTAGGTTTTAGGGTTTAGGGATTAGGGTTTAGTTTATTTTTAGGTTTAGGGTCTGGGTTTAGGGTTTAGGTTAGGTTTTAGGTTTTAGTCTAGGTTATTTTAGTTTAGGGTTTAGGGTTTTGGTTTTTTTTTAATATAGAACAAATTCACATTTTTTCTTCTTTTCAATTTCAACCAAGTAACACACCAAGTTTTCTAAGACACACATAGTACAAAATGAGCACACATAGAGCAAATCAAAACTTAGATAACTAGAACCATCTCTGTAAAATTATTCCATAAGTAGCAGTCGGATCGATCATTAGTTTCTAATTTAACCACTCTCTCTTGAGTAGTGGATGCCTTCATATCGATCTCTCCCCGCCACCATTGAAACCTCCATCACTCCTGCCTCCATAACCACCAAATCTAACCACCACCTCCATATCCACCGGCTCCGATCCCCACCACCATCGATAATTGCCTCCACCTTCGCCTCCCTCAATCTAGGTAGTGTAGTTGGCTTATGTTCTTGATGTCAAGGTTCACTATTTTATGGTTTAGGTTAGTTTAGGTTTAGGGTTTAGGTTTGGGGTTTGAGGTTTATTTGTAGGTTTTAAGTTTAGGGTTTAGGATTTAGGGTTTAGGTTTTCGAGTCTTAGGGTTTAGGGTTTAGGGTTTAGGTTTAGGTTTTGGGATTATGGTTTAGGTTTTAGGGTTTAGTGTAGGATTTAGGTTTAGGGTTTGGGGTTTAGGGTTTTTTAGGTTTTAGGATTTAGGTTTGGGGTTTAGTTTAGTTTAGGTTTTAGGGTTTATTTTTTAATTAAGTAAACCAATAGGTTTAGTTTATTATTTATTTTTGTTTATTTGAGTTTATTTTATTTTATTTTTTTATTTAGGTTTTTATTTTTAATTAGTTTAGTTTATTTATTTTAGTTTATGTTTTTTATTTTAGTTTTTTTTTATGTTTAGGTTTATTTTTCAGTTGAGTTTATTTTTCTTTTAGTTTTTAGGTTTTTATTTTATTTTTTATTTTTAGGTTTTGGTTTAGGTTTTTATTTTATTTTTTTATGTTTAGGTTTTTGGTTTTTATTTTTGGTTTATTTTTAGGTTTTATTTTTTATTTTAGGTTTATGTTTATTTTTAGTTTATATTATTATATTTAGTTTAAGTTTAGGTTTAGGTTTAGTTTATTTTAGGTTTTGGTTTTGGTTTTATTAATTTTAGTTTAGTTTATTTTAATTTAGGTTTAATTTATTTTATTTTATTTATTATATTTTTATTTTAAGTTTATGTTTTTTTTAGGTTTAGGGTTTAGGTTTTATTCTTTATTGATTTTTAAGTTTATTTTTTTAGGTTTAAGTTTTTATTTAGTTTTAATTTTATTTTATTTTAGGTTTATTTTATTTTTATTTTAGGTTTAGTTTTTATTTTATTTAGGTTTTTAATTTTTTTTAGCTTAGTTTAGGTTTTTATTTATTTTATTTCAATTTAGTATTTTTTTCTTTTTAGGTTTAGTTCAGGTTTAGGTTTAGGTTTTAGTTTATGTTATTATTTTATTTTATTTATTATTTTATTTTTGTTAAGTTTTTTTATTTATTTTATTTTTTAATTTTATTTAGTTTTGGTTTAGGTTTTTTGCTTTTTAGTATTTAGGTTTAGTTTATAATTTATGGTTTAGGGTTTAGGGTTTGGGATTTAGAGTTTAGGGTTTAGGGTTTAAGGTTTTAGGGTTTAGGGTTTAGTGTTTAGGGTTATGGGTTATGGTTTTAGGGTTGTAGGTTTAGGGTTTAGGGTTTAGGATTAGTTTTAGGGTTTAGGGTTTAGGTTTTAGGTTTAGTGTTTAAGTTTTAGTTTAGTGTTTAGGGTTAGTCTTAGGGTTTAGGTTTTAGGTTTAGTGCTTAAGTTTTAGTTTAGGGTTTAGGTTTTTTTTCTTAAGAGAACAAATTTAGATTCTATATTTCTTCTTTTTGATTTCATTAACCCAGTAACACACCGAGTTTTCTAAGACACAAGGGATGACAGACGAAAAATGAGCATGCATAGAGGAAATCAAAAACCCTAGATAACTAGAACAATCTTAATTTCTCGGTTTCTGTTCTTATCTCTAGTTCCAATTAGGACCACCGGGCATCTCGGTAGTAAGATCCACCATCATTTGATCTCTCCCTCCACCACCACCAAGAATTTTGCTCCTCCCACCTCCACAACCATGTGACCACCACCTCCATATCCGGAACCTCCGGATCCCCACCACCCTGCAATAACCACCTCCCCTTCACCTCCACCGATCTTGAGCCTGGTTGGTGATGTTCTCTCCATCAAGGTTTACCCATTTTTTTGGTTTAGGATTAGTTTAGGATTTAGGGTTTAGGGTTTTGGTTTAAGGTTTAGGTTGTAGGTTTTAGGGTTTAGGGTTTAAGGTTTTTTTTTTTTTTGAAACCCCATATGGGGAATTTTATTACCACAAGAGGTTACAAGATCCTTAAAGGGGATAAACTCCACAACTCGTCAAAGAGCTACAATCCTAGAGAGCAAATCCCCTATCTAAGTACAACCAAAACAAGATAAAAGAGTAAAGGAAAGCAAAAGATAAAATTGATTAACATAGATAAGCCAATGAATAGATCTGACAAAGCTCTTGGGATGAGAGAATGCATGACGGAGGAGCAAACGCAAGAGAACAAGAGAATGCACCTACAAAATTGTAGAAAGATAGAGATTAGAGTAGTTAAAGTAATACAAACAAAATGAAAATTGAAAATATCATAAAATGAGAAAGATTATAAAGAAGTGTGTGAGAAGGCTGCTCTCACACCAAATTGGGCAGATCAAATATGAGCATCCAAAGTTCAGAAGGGTTACATCATAAGACTACCAAACCAAAAGGAGTGAAATCATCACAACCATCATAGCCAACAAACATGTGGGAAGATAGCAACCATTTGTTGAAAGTCTTTTGAGCCTTAGTACCTGCAAACCTAAACAAAGCCATAAACATAATAGAAAAGGATACAACAAGAGCAATGGGAAAAGGGGATCCCATGCGAATAAATATCATCAATATAGTCACCATGGCATGAGAATCCCTACACATATGAAAATGAACCATCTTTGCGATCCACCTTATTTTTAACCAACTAAGAGTTTAATTTAGACCAACATGAAAACCCACCACAGAAAAAGAAAGGGTTAGCAGAGGAAAGAAGCAATACACAACTAGTTGATAAACATCTGAAATCTAGCAAAGGCAAATAAACATGTAAATAACTCCAACCCAAACATATAGGACATATATGAAGTTAATAACCAGTGTATATAAAAGATAACCCAAACTCAAATTACAACGAAATGTAGTTTAGGAGAAAAGATGGGAATGCAGGATTAGGTTTGAGAAGGCAGAGATAATTCCCCAACAAATAGCTCCAAATTATTATAGAGACAATAGAAGCGACTTTTTGGGCATAAAACCGATAATCCAGTTAAGAACCAAGATAGCAAAAAAATAGCAAGGCCATAAAACCACCCATTAGAATTGTATAAGATAATCCAAGTAGTATAGACCATGATCTTATATAGGAAGGTGAGGATAGCAAAGCAATCAAAAAATAACCCCAAAAGCATCCCCTGACGATAGACAACCAGTAGCGTTTAGAGGTTTAGGTTTATTTATTTTTTATTAGTTTAGGTTTAGGTTTAGGTTTTAGTTTAGTTTATTTAGGTTTAGGGTTTTAGGTTTAGGGTTTAGGGTTTAGGGTTTAGGGTTTAGGTTTAGGGTTTAGGTTTTAGGGTTTAAGGTTTAGGGTTTAGGGTTTAGGGTTTAGGGTTTAGGATTTAGTTTAGGGTTTAGGGTTTACGGTTATATGTTTAGGGTTTGAGGTTTAGGGTTCATTTTAGTGTTTAGAGTTTAGGATTTAGGGTTTAGGATTTAGGGTTTAGGTTTTTTTCAAATTAAGTAAACTGGTATGTTTAGGTTTATTTAGTTTATTTTTTATTTATTTTAGTTTATTTTATTATTATTTTTATTTAGGTTTATTTTTTCATTTTTATTTAGTTTAGTTTATTTATTTTAGTTTAGGATTTTTTAGTTTAGTTTATTTTTTAAGTTTAGGTTTATTTTTTAGTTGAGTTTTATTTTTATTTTATTTTTTAGGTTATGGTGTTATTTTTTATTTTTAGGTTTTGGTTTAGGTTTTTATTTTATTATTTTATTTTTTTGTTTTAGGTTTTTATTTTTGGTTTATTTTTTGGTTTTATTTTTTAGTTGAGGTTTAGGTTTATTTTTAATTTGTTTTATTATTTTTTAGTTTAGGTTTAGGTTGAGGTTTAGTTAATTTTGGGTTTAGGTTTAGGTTTTATTTATTTTAGTTTAATTTATTTTAGTTTAGGTTTAGGTTTACTTTATTTTTATTTTAGGTTAGGTTTTTTTTTTAGTTTAGGGTTTAGGTTTTATTTTTATTTATTTTTAGGTTTTATTTAGTGGCACATAAGATTAGAGAGTTAGATGGTTTATAAAATTTATGACCTAGTTAAGAGAGTAGATGCATTATATTAGGCTTATGTTAAGAAAGGCAGAGGTAGACCTAAAGACTTTGTATAAAATTGCCTTTTTGAATTAAATGAGAATTTGACATAATATGACACTTGAAGGATTCATGTAGTCGATTTGGATAAGCTTGTTATTGTTATTCTTGTATTTTTTGTTTTAGGTTTAGGTTTTATTTAGTTTTAATTTTCTTTTATTTTAGGTTTATTTTTTTTTATTTTAGGTTTAGTTTTTATTTTATTTAGGTTTTATTTTTAGGTTAGTTTAGGTTTTATTTATATTATTTTAGTTTATTTTTTTATTTTTATTTTATCTTTTTTTTTTTTAGGTTGGGTTTAGGTTTAAGTTTTGGTTTAGGTTTTAGTTTATGTTTTTATTTTGTTAATTTAATTTTTTATTTTGGTTTAGGTTTATATTTATTTTATTTTTTTTATTTTATTTAGTTTAAGTTTAAGTTTTTTAGTTTTTTTAGGGTTTAGGATTAGTGTTTGGGATTTAGGGTTTAATGTTTAGAGTTTAGGGTTTATGGTTTAGGTTTTAGTTTAAGTTTTAGTTTAGGGTTTAAGATTTTTGTTTTTAAAAGAGAACAAATTCAGATTCAGCATTTCTTCTTTTTGATTTCATCAACCAAGTAGCACCTCAAGTTTTTTAAAACACAAGCAACAAGATAGTAGAATAGTATCTTTGATAGTTCCATAGTAGCGGTCGGATCGATCATTCTTGATTTCTTAGGTTTCATAGTTTCCTCTAGTAGTAGCATTTTTATCATATAGATCTCTCCCTCGCCACCACCATGGGTAACCTCCGTTCCTCCCACCCCATAACCACCGCTTTACCATCACCTCCATATAGTAGATCCCCACCACCATAGGATAATTTTTTTGCCATCTTCTCCACTAGGATCTAGATTGAGCCTAGTTGAGAGTTATGTTTAGTAGGTTACCATTCTTAGGGTTTAGAGTTAGTTTAGGGTTTAGGGTTTAGGGTTTTTTTCTTAAAATTAAGTAAATTGGTATGTTTAGGCTTATTTACTTTATTTTTTATTTATTTGAGTTTATTTTTTAATTTTATTTAATTTAGTTTATTTATTTTAGGTTTATTCATTTTAGTTTAGGTTTTTTATTTTAGTTTATTTTTTAAGTTTAGGTTTATTTTTTTACTTGAGTTTTATTTTTATTTTATTTTTTAGGTTTAGGTTTTATTTTTTAATTTTAGGTTTAGGTTTAAATTTAGGTTTTTATTTTATTTTCTTAAGTTTAGGTTTCATGTTTTTATTTTAGGTTTATTTTTAGTTTTTATTTTTTAGTTTAGGTTTAAGATTTTTTTAGTTTATTTTATTTTATTTAGTTTAGGGTTTAGGTTTAGTTTATTTTAGGTTTAGGTTTAGGTTTTCTTTTAGTTTATTTTAGTTTAGGTTTAGGTTTATTTTATTTTGTTTATTTTAGGTTTAGGTTTTTTTAGTTTTGGATTTAAATTTTATATCTATATTTATTTTTAGGTTAATTTTTTTTTGTTTAGGTTTTATTTTTTTTATTTTATTGTATTTTAGGTTTATTTTATTTTTATTTTACCTTTAGTTTTTATTTTATTTATGCTTTTTAATTTTAGGTTTATTTTATTTTTTAGTTAGTTTAGGTTTTTATTTATTTTATTTTTGTTTAGTTATTATTTATTTATTTTTTTTACGTTTATGTTTTGGTTTAGGTTTAGGTTTAGATTTTTAGTTTTTTAAGTTTTTAGGGTTTAGAGTTTAGGGTTCAGCATTTGTGGTTTAGGTTTTAGGGTGAAGGGTTATAGGTTTTATGGTTTAGGGTTTAGGGCTTACGGTTTATGGTTTATGATTTAAGGTTTAGGGTTTTAGAGTTTAGGGTTTAGGGTTTAGGGTTAGTGTTTTTATTTTTAAATTATTTTTATTTTTTTTTAAATTAAGTAAACTAGTAGGTTTATGTTTATCTAGTTTATTTAATTTATTTTTTATTTATTTTAGTTTATTTTATTTTTAATTTTTATTTAGGTTTATTTTTATTTTTACTTAGTTTAGTTTATTTATTTTAGGTTAATTTGTTTTAGCTTAGGCTATTTATTGTAATTTATTTTTAGGTTTAGGGTTATGTTTATGTTTATTTTTTAGTTTAGTTTTATTTTTATTTTATTTTTTAAGTTTATGTTTTAATTTTTTTTTTATGTTTAGGTTTTAAGTTTTTATTTTTTGTTTATTTTTAGATTTTATTTTTTAGTTTATGTTTAAGTTTATTTTAGGCTTATTTATTTTAGGGTTTAGGTTTAGGTTTAGGTTTAATTTATTTTTGGTTTAGGTTTTGGTTTTATTTGTTTTAGTTTTATTTATTTTAGTTTATGTTTAGGTTTATTTTATTTTTATTTTAGGTTTTAGAATTTTTTTTAGTTCAGGGTTTAGGTTTTATTATTTATTTATTTTTTGGTTTAGTTTTAGGTTTCTTTTTTTTGGTTTAGATTTTATTTAGTTTTATTTTTATTTTTTTATTTTAGGTTTAGTTTTATTTTATTTAGGTTTTTTATTTTTTTACTTTAGTTTAGGTTTTATTTATTTTTTAATTTTTTAAATTTTATTTTTTTTTGGTTTAGGTTTTAGTTTAGGTTAGGTTTTTATTTTATTTAATTTTATTTATTTGAATTTAATTTAGGTTTTTCTTTTTTTTTTTTAGATTTTTTTAGTTTAGGTTTAGATTTTTAGCTTTTTAGGGTTTAGGATTTAGGGTTTAGGGTTTAGCGTTTGTTGAGGGTTTAGTGTTTAGGGTTTAGGGTTTAGGGTTTAGGGTTTAGGGTTTAGGGTTTAGGGTTTAGCATTTAGGGTTTAGGGTTTAGGTTTTAGGTTTAGGGTTTTGGTTTTAGGGTTTTAGGGTTTAAAGTTTAGGGTTTAGGGTTGTTAGGGTTTAGGGTTTAGGGTTTAGGTTTTAGGTTTAGGGTTCAAGTTTTAGTTTAAGGTTTAGGGTTTTTGGTTTTTTTTAATTAAGAATAAATTCACTTTCAACATTTCTTATTTTCGATTTCATCGACCAAATAACACACCATGTTTTCTAAGGCATAGGTGACAACATAGATAAAAAATCAGTAGGCATAGAGCAAATAAAAAATCCTAGATAATTAAAACTATCTCTAGTGTAAAGACATAGTTCCGTAAGATGCATATCAGATTGATCAATCTTCATTTTCTCTAATTGCCATCAAAATTACCATTTTAGTGATCCACCATCATATATTCTCCTCTACCATGGATGTAACCTCCATTACTCCTCCTACCTCCATAATTATAACTGCTTCAACCACCATCTCCATTTCCACCACCACCTCTAGATCTCCCACCACTTTTGATAACCTCACGCCTCTTCCTCCACCAAGGATCTTGACTATGCATGGTTTTGATGTTCTTGTTTCTTATTTAATTTTATTAGGTTTTAGGTTTAGGATTATTTTTTAATTTATTTACTTACTTTAGGTTTATGTTTAGGGTTTGGGGTTTAGGGTTTAGTTTAGGTTTAGGTTAGGTTTAGGTTTAGGGTTAGGGTTTAGAGTTTTGGGTTTATGGTGTTGGGTTTAGGGTTTATGGTTTAAGGTTTAGGGTTTTAGGGTTTATGCTTTTAGGGTTCAGGATTAGGGTTTAGAGTTTATGGTTTAGGATTTAGGGTTTAGGGTTTATGGTTTGGTGTTTAGAGTTTAGGGTTTAGGGTTTTCTAGGTTTTAGGGTTTAGGGTTTAGGTTTTAGGTATAAGGTTCAGGTTTTAGTTTAGGGTTAAGGGTTTTTGGTTTTTATTTTATTTAGGGTTTTGTGCCATCATCCTTCAAGATCTTTGATGGTAGAATTGCACATCATTTGTTAGATGTGACAACATACTCCTCTTCCACCTTTTCATTAGCTATCTGTCAGGTATTGCATTTGATTGGTATGCCGAACTGTCCAACAGTTTGATGATGACTTTTGCTGAGTTGGAGCACCTCTTCATCAAGAGGTTTGCTGGACCTCAGCAGAGGGTCACTGTAAGCAACCTCATTATGGAGAAATAGGAACTCAACGAGTCCTTTGTTGATTACATTCTCAGGTGGCACAACCTGAGCATGAAATGCAAATGACAATTGTAACCACAGCTTCTCAAGAATATCCAAGGCCCGGTTGACTTCATGCTTAAGGGCTTTACTAGTAAAACATTTGAGAAATTAATCAACAAGGTGGCTAGCATACAATAGGAAATAATTGCCCTTTCTTAACCAATCATCTAGGCCCAAGCGTAAAGGTGTTTGAAGCCAGGGATAGTTGTGCTGGACAGAGAGAGTAGCTAGCCGGAGAGTATGAGACTATGAGCTGACCACCTTTGTCACCTCCTATTCCACCACCTCGGCCATCATACCAGCCACCACAATGACCATTTCCACCACCTCAGCAGCCTACCTACTAGTGGTATTCATATCCATCGCCAGGTAGCTACTTTCCACCAACTTTTCCTGATAGATTGAATAAGCCATATTCATTTAAGAGGGAGGTAGTTAGGAAAATCTTTAAGAATCTCTTAAAGAAACCTTACTTTTAGTTACTAGAGCCTATGAGGCAGGAGGAACTGGGCAAGAGCGATGATCCTAGTTATTGCCCCAACCACCGCATGTTAGGCCATATCTTAGAGGATTGTATTACTTTTAAGGACTAGCTTGAGCGCAACTACAAGTTGAGAGCCATAGTTATCCCTAAGGAATACTTATTATAACCATCTAGTTGTTAGAGTAATCCTTGGGGATACTTGTGATCATCTTAGGACCAAAGAAGGTTAGTATACCTCCCTATTCCGAACCTCTAAGAAGATCATTTCTAAGATCAAGAAGCTTTCCTTGTATGTGACTGAAGTAGCTCAAACATCCAACACCAAGGAAGGTTTGCTAGTTGCAAAGGATAACTCAAGAAAGGTGATAGCCCAGCAGCAGCAGCAGCTCACCATACTTGCCCGCGACAGATCAGTAGCGCAGCCACCATCCGAATCCAGTACTCCCTCCACTGTTACAGTTAACACCTCTTCTGCTGGCTCCTCTTCTATCAACAGGAGCATTGTATCTACAGAAAAGGGCACTAAATTTCTTACTACTCTTATATTGCTTGATTTCTATCATGTACCACCACCCGAAAAGAAATTAATGAAGAAAGCTGATTCTAGTTATATATTATCTACTTTTGATGCTCTTGATTTTATTCCAATTGAAATCTCTCTGAGTCTAAATAAAAATAATAGCTCTAGTAGTTCCAATCCTTTCCTTTCTAATTTAGAGTCGGACAATCCTTCTCTGAATCAATTAGGTTCACCTCTTGAGATTGACTTGGAGATAACTAACTCTGTGGATCCCATAGGGGAAGCTGTAGGTATGCCCGATGAGAAGGTGAAAGTTTCCACAAGCTCATCATTCCAAGAAGTCACTAAAGTCAACCTAGCAGTGGCAAAGTTCTTCCTCCTAGGGTAGCACCTCAGGATAAGGTTAAGCAAGTCATTAGTTTCAATGAGAAGATAGCCTCTCCATAGGATGCTCCACCCATGGATATGCTTATGGGGGACCAAGGCAGAGTTGATTATATTGTCCTAGCTCACCTTAGGTTTCTAGCTAATTTAGCATATCTGGCCCTTGTCTTATCCAAAGAGATTAGGGAATCTCTAATCAAGCCTTAGTGGTTGACCCAGGTGTATCTATCAACATTATGACTCTAGGAACCCTTGCCTACTAGAGGATCGACATCTCCAAAGTCCATAAAGAAAGGATGATGTTGAGAGGATTCAATGAATAAGGTGAGAGGGCCTTGGCATGTTTATTTTGGATGTATGGGTGGGGATTACCATCATAAGGGGTACTTTTGAGGTGATCAGATACAATATTAAGGTATGATGTACTATCTTGAAAGATAGAGACATCACCCTACAATGGACTTAATCACGTAATAAGGACTCCTAAGGCATGATGGGTTTATGAATGTACTAGATATTTTTCCCCTACTTTACATGGATGAATAAAGTAGGGTTTACATTAAAGTAAGTTCTTAGTTTCCTATGGAGGCAAGCCTCCGTAGTTATAATTACATCTTAGAAAATGAAATTTCTTAAGAATACTCTCGATTAAAGTAGATAATTATCAGCTCCAAAGATTTCAAGGTTAGACTATCAAAGGATTGGTTGTATTTATAAAATCAATTGGGAAAGTTCAAGGAGAAGACTTATTTTTGGAATCCAAATAAACTAAGTAAGAAATGCTCATGATACTAGGAAGCCTAGTGAGCATTCCTATTTATTATATGATTGGGCTTTATAATTTTGAAGTTCAAGATTTTTATATGTTTTGAGTTGAAATTTAATTAGATTACTAGTGCTTATAATCCACCAACATAAGGTTGTGGGAATGCCTAGGATGTGAGGATTTATGCTCATAGCCCGAAGGAAATAGCTATCTCAGAACCTAAATCTAGGGAGCTTTAGTACGAGCTAAAGCATGACATAAATCTAAGCGATGGGTGCACATAAGGGTTTACCTCCACAAGAGAGAATAAATTATCCGACTTTTGGACTTATAATTGCTTGGACTGGCTAAAAGCTAACTCCTCCTACGTTTTTAAAACCATGTAGACTGGTCATATCAATTACAAGATAGCTTGGTTAGTTATTTAATTAGAAAGAGATTAAAGTCCTAAACACACTCCCTGAGAGACTAGAACATGAGTGGTATGAGCATATGACTTAATCTATCAATGCAAAAATTTTTCAAATTTTATTTCATTTTAGACACATCATTTTGATAGAGGCATTAGGATTTCTTATGCCTAAATGCATGATGAAATAGGTTATGGGTCAAATCAGCTAGAAGAAGGTGTTTTCCACAACAAGGGATGCCCTCATAGGTCAAGAATTTCTTTATCGTGCAAAGATGGAGATTCTTCATGTTCAAGAGAGAAAGAATATGCATACATGATGTGAAACATACAACCATACAGCTAAGGGGTTGCTAATTATTTTAATTATCTTATTTATGTCTTAGGGTTTATGATGAGGTTCTGAGTTATCTAAAATTTAGTTATGAGTGATTCATTAGATAGAAAAATTATTTTTATCCTAAGAGCTTAATCGTATCCAAGCCACATATTAAAGCATCAATCATTTAAGAAATTTTGAAAAGATGCCATCCTAATGCACAATGTAAACATAAGATCAAACAATTATATCAAAACTATCATAAAGAATAAAAGGCGGTGCGGTTGGAACCACCATACAACTAGGAGAAAAGATGGGACACCAAGCTCTACCCTTATACAACCTAGAATATGAAAGAAAAATTATAATTGTATTATATCCTATGGGGATCTTCTTTCTTCATATCTCCATTTTTGATTTGATTCCTTCTTTAATTTGGTTGGTGCTTGCTTCAAAGGCCTCACAAGGCACCCGAGGATAAAGCCTTCTGGCCACTGCTCATCCTAATCCCTCATAGCACTAATCCTAATTCCTATTGCAAAAATTAAATTTTTATGGGAAAAGTAAATCTAACTACACTACAAAATAGAGGTTAACTAAATATACATATAATCTTAAGTAGTGTATTTATAATTTGGACTTAGCACCTGCATGGGTAAGCCCTTTTATCTAACTTGGATTATACTTAAGGCTTTAAATAACTTTCAAAAGAGCATTCACATTTATTTTTTAAGCATCCCTTAAGCATAATCCCACAGAAAACATGATTAGGCTAATATTGATCAATCATCCGTCTGCACACACTAACATCAATCTAAAATAACATCATAAAACAAAACATACATCATCATACACCATCCTAACTTAGAGCTAGAAGTGGTGACTTAATTCTAATGTGTTTTATTAAGGTTTGTGTGGTAAGTCTTGTTAGACA